>JAGQDJ010000618.1:288161-401115 GCA_022885665.1 Triops longicaudatus
TTTTTTTTTTTTTTTTTTTTTTTTTTTTTTTTTTTTAATATTTTTTTTTTTTTTTTTTTTTTTTTTTTTTTTTTTTTTTTTTTTTTTTTTTTTTTCAAGGGTGACTGTTCTGAAAGATCGAGAAGCTCGTAAAAGCAAAGGTGTGGCTTTCGTTTTCTTCTTGAAAAGAGAAGACGCCTTGAAGTGCGTCGAGAGCCTTGACAACCAACAAGTATGCGCACTTTCACTTATTTCTTTTCCTTTTCGCCTATTTTCTCAATAAAGTATTTTTCGCATAGACCTACTTTAGTAGATATTGGTAAATTTATGCGTGTTCTTTTTCAAATTAAACATTTATACAAATTAATTAAAGTATTTTTGATTTTTTGTTTACATAAATAGATGTTTGGGCGAACACTAAAAGCCAACATAGCCAAAGATAATGGAAGGGCAGCGGAGTTTATTAAGAAGAGGGTTTACAAAGACAAAAGTCGGTGTTACGAATGCGGCGAAGAGGGTCATTTAAGTTTCAAGTGTCCGAAGAATGCATTAGGAGAAAGAGAACCGCCGAAGAAGAAGGAAAAACGACCCAAGCGAAACAGTCGTAGTGAGTTTACTGCCGATGCAGATTCCGGCGAAGAGAGAGAAGCTGAGGAAAACTTCGAGGATTCGCTAAGCGCGGCTATACGCTTTGAAGTAAGAATTGTAAGACAGTAAGCCCTCATTTTACGTTGGAATCGCGATCTTGGGAAGTTACGCCCTAGACTTGTACAAGATTGAAACGCTCATCGTAAGTCTGTAATTTTCCAGAAACAAGCAGGTTCTGGGCCATTATTGTGCCTGTTTCCTTTTTGAACCCCTCGATTCGGGGCCCCGTGATGAAAACAGTGTTAAAAAAGGGATACAAGCCCATTAAAAAAAAAAGAAAACTTATAACGAAACCTTATAGTCCCAAATGTCGTTACAGACACAAACTCAACATAGCAAATGTTGATTAAGTAATTAATTCATAAATAGGCACAGAGAACATTTTCTCAACAAATTTAGAGCGTGAGGTGCTAAAGTAAAGACCGCGTAAAAAGAGGGATTAGGCTGTTAATATCCAAAGTTTGATATCATTTTTATTGTATTTTTAATTTTTTTTTTCATACAAATAACAGGCAGAATTAGCTGAGAGGCGACATCCTGAAACTCAAGCTGGTCATAAACGACCAAGATTCCAGAAAGACTCGTACTTCAGTGACGAAGAAGAAGTAATTAACTAGTGATCTGTGATGTGTATAAAGTTTAGTGTAAGTAAGGCTATGTGTTTAACTTAATAAACAACGTGTATTTTATCTAGCTGTTGTCGATTTTATACAACGTCCGGTGAATTTACATTACAGCCCCTAAGGAGAACTGTTGTCAAATTATATGAAAGATTGCGTTCTTTGGTTATATGGTGGAAACATGTCTGCGACTGCTACTGGACCAACCGCTGTATATAGGCCGGTACTAGAAAATAGCTGTTCCCAGTTAATCTATTTGTATTGCGAATTCTTTTTTTCTCCATTTAGCTAGTACTGCCGACGACGGACATTTTAAAAGCTTGTATACCTTTGCCACTTAATGTATTATAGGTTACAGTACTTTATTGGAACTTGTAGTCTTTATTGGAACCCTTCTACTGGTCACGTACAAAACGAAAAACATGGAACTAGCGTTTTTTTGTTCTCCTGTAACTGTGGTTTGTAAACGAAAATGAGTATGCATACCATACTTTATTCTTTTTCCGTTCGGCAAAACTTAGCAGTAAAAATGTGCGAAGAATTTTAGAAGATTTGTGTGCCAGTATTCGGTCCAGTCCTGCGTTCTTTCCGCGCTACACGTGCTCGGTTTTACAGTCTGATATTTTCAACTCTGAAGGCAGCGCGAATTAAGATGCGAATCGCTGTTCGTATTTTACTGAACTCGAACAAGTTACTCGAATAGCCTTGCAAGTTACCCGTTTGCTACCTGTTGAACATAAATACTGCGCTTAATGAACTAAAATTTCATCAACTAATGGCGACAGCAAATACGGAGCAAACTGCAAGAGCTAAACACATGTACATATATGACTTGCCGTACGCCCCACGTCAAAAACTTTGTGAAATTCTCGATTTTGGTTCCGCTACACACGGCTCTGGAGCAGCTTGGGAAGAACTAGGTAAACAAACCCTTAAAATTCGAAGAACCAGTTTGTAAAATGGAGTGTCATTTCGTAGGAGGGGTTCATATGCATTATGATGTGCTGACACTTAAGCGATTGGCCAAAGAAAGTCGCCCGACTGACGCTCTGCTTGAAAAATGGGGATTGGAAAATCATACGGTTTTTGAGCTGTATTTGCTTTTGTTTAAAATGCGTCATTTCAGAGCTATGGAAGTTCTTAAGCCGTATGGTAATAGTCAGCTTAATTTCTTTGTACTAGAGTTTATAAGTTTTAATGTATTAATCTTAAATTTATTAATTTAGTGGATCCTGGTTATCATTATTTGCTAACCGAGAGCACACCTATGCTTGCAAAGCTACGAAATCAAGGAACGGGTCAAAAAGCATCCCTAGAAACTTCGAGTTCATCACACTTCAGCAATGCGTCAACTGCTAGACTCGGAACGGCCCTCCATAATTCTAGAGGCGCTAACAACCATTCACAACTTTCTGTCGATCCAGTGACCCTAACGGATGTTGTTGCACAGATGGTAACAAAATTATTTTAATTGCGTGCTTTATGTTATTTATTTGCATTCTTTTTAGTTAAAATAAATCAGCTATATTTTTCTTGAAAAAGGTGTAGCGCCTTTTATTGTTTCGATGTTAATTTTTAGGATTTCTCGTTTGATTTTAATAAATAATTTTTTATAAAGAGTGTTACTAGTAGTTCTGTTGAGTTGTATTGAGTGTTACGGTTTCTGATATCTCGTTCTTGCTTGTTTTAGTCTTTGGAAGAGAAGACAGATCCGTGCAACTTCAATACGGGCCAGAACGAGCGATCTCTTCCCTCGAAAGTTTGCGCTTTCCCGCCAAGTCCGCGTCCAGAATCCGTCCTGACGAGCACAAAGACAAATGTACGGGTCCAGAACGAAGCTGTAAGTAAAAGCGATAACCTCCAAGTGCCTCGTCCACCGTCGACAGACAATGGTCGTAAAGATGCCAGTCCTCAACACAGTCCACGTTGGAATCATAGTACTACTTTACTTTACATACTGTTGTTGTTTTCCTCACCTTTTTTTGTCTTTTTTTTTAAATTATTTGTTTTTACTCCAAATTGTAGACTCCGTTATGCCTCAAATACCAGAGTTAGACCCCGTCGAGTTGCTAGAAGCAACGAGAAATTGGGATAGACACCTTATCTTAGGACGTGGAGGTTTTGGAACCGTGTATAAAGGCATTTGGAAACACACAGAAGTCGCCATCAAACGCATTGAACAAGTACGCTATTAAAGTCTCTTCAAGTTACAGCTGATATTGAAAACTTTGCTTGCAGAAAAGTGGAGAACCTGCCGCTCTTTTTCCTGCCTCCTTGTCGCAGTCTTTGGGTGAACTGAAAATCCTCAATGCCTACCGACATGACAACATTTTGCCGTTATACGGCTATTGTTTCGCCGGAGAACACCCCTGTTTAGTTTACCAGTACATGCCGAATGGATCCCTTGAGGACCGACTTCTATGTCGTGACGTAAATATTATTTTTTTATATATTTAAAAGCTTAATAGTTTAATTTAATCCTTTAATAGTACATTTAGTACTTTAATTTAATACTAAATATGTGTTTAATTTCTTTGTTTTTTAGCATTCCCCACCGCTGAGCTGGGCCGCACGTCTAAATATTGCTCGGGGCACTGCACGAGGCTTGCAGTTTTTACACACGATGGACAAGCCACTTATTCATGGTGACATTAAAAGGTAGCATAAGCAACGAAAAGATAATGGACATTATATACTCTTGTATGCCATAGTGCAAACATTTTGTTGGATAAAAACTTGGAGCCTAAGATTGGTGACTTCGGATTAGCACGAGAAGGGCCACAAACACAGTATACCTCCCTGAAAGTAAGCCGTGTTCATGGTACGCGACCGTATTTGCCAGACGAGTACTTACGGGGTCGAAAAATCTCACCTAAAGTGGACACATATAGCTTTGGCATCGTAAGTCTTTAAAATAAAATAAGTGAAAGTGGAAATTTTTACAATAAAATAAGTGTGTTGTACGCTAATCTTGATAATATAGGTGATATTTGAATTGTGTACCGGTCTCCGTGCTTACGATGATTCGAGAACGTACGCGTATTTGGTATGTTCTTTTGAATGTTTGTTTCGATAATGGGAATTTCATGTCATACTTTCTAGAGGGATTTCGTCGAAAGTTGCGAAACGGATGTGCTACATCATATTGCGGATGCGAAGGCAGGACCGGATACGTCAGGAATCTTTGGCGAGCTCCTGGAATTAGGCAAATCGTGTGCCAGTACTACTGCAAAGGGTAGACCAGATATGGTCTTCGTATTGCATAGAATCGAAGCGATGCCTCAGCCTTCAATGGTCAGAATTCCGTTTCCAAGCGCCACCTTAACAGCGTTACCGTCAAGTCCAGCGGAAGCTCGCTTTGCGACACCAGTGACAGTCCAGCCGAATACTGTCCCCATGTACCCAAGCTACGTTTCCGTACGTATTTTAATTGGAAAAAATGGTGGTGAATTTTTTAGTAATGGTTGCATGTGTTTTTATAGGAATTACGGGAAGTTTCCGGGTCCAATTTGCCCTTATTCTCCGAGCTTTACGCAGCTCCGCAGTCGCCTCAATTTAGCGTTCGTAGTTTGCCATCTGGGGAGCTTCCAGCTGTTCTTTTTCAGAATCCAGTACCTTCGGCGGAATTATCAGCCGCCGTGTTCCAGAACCAACACACTGAAGCTGAAGACGAGGTTCAGGAGGCAGCCTGGCACCGTACACAGCCTTTAAAAACTGCATTGAACTATAGTCAGTGATGTCATTTCGGGATTTCCTTCCAAGATTCGGATTGCGGGGGAAACGACATGTTTTATAAGATTCCTTTCTATATTAACGGGGAAAGTGTTGTTCTAACAGGGTTTAACAAAGTATCACATATCTAACTTTACGTTTCAAAATGTATGTGAATGTCTAATACTATTGGTTTCCTACGATAAGATATAGCTTCCTTTATGAATGCAGTTCGTAAAATCCTCGTATGTAAAGGGAATGCAATCGCTTTCACTATGTTAACAATAAATGTTAACATAGTGCAAATAGAAGCTTGAAGGAGCCATTGAGGATGCCGGTAGTGGCAGTGGCGCCAGTTTCTCCAGTCGAACCAGTATCGAAGAAGAATATACAAGCATCGAAGGCTACTTAGACAAACTACTCACCTGAAAACGCACAAACACGTTCTGGAAAGCTGTCCAAGTAACTTTTGCCTACAAATAAAAACATTGAAAAATAATGCTAATTATGCCACTAGGAAAGTGGAAATGACATTAGGAAACACACGTGGAAGAGTGTTTTCGTAACTGGTGGTGAGCATGCGTCCAGGATTTATACCGAGACTTGAATCCGAGTTAAAACGTTTCGCACCAACGAATATTCAACATCAGGTAAAAAGGAGACGATTTCTTTTTATCCATCGATTTTATTACTATTTTTTTATATAAAGGTTCATGCATTTCCGTATCGGTATCATGCGTCGTATATTGGATCATGCGTTCTAGCGAATAGCGAAGGGCTCGAGCAAGCAATGGTGACACAGCAGGAATGGAAAACCTTGGGTCACAACGTGATTCGCAGATGGAATTTGTAATTAATTCATGTTAATGTGTATGATCTCTCGTTATATTATTTCTAAGAACGTAAAATTGTGTGTTTTTTGTTAAAGCGAATCAAAACGTGATATACAACATTTATGCCAAAATTGTGCGTGATTATTATATTTTACCTTCTTTCATCGTGAAAATACTTTATTCCAGACCAGTCGAGATGTATATAAAAAGATCTCGGCTATCAGGTCGTCAGAACTTTCAAAAATACTATTAGGTATTTGTGTATTGGGGTGCGTGAAAAAGCACCACGAATTTTTTTTTTTTTTTTTTTTTACAGAAGAAAAGTGCTTGTAATAAAATTTCTAGCGAATTAGTCGCGCTTGACAGCGACAAATCGACGGTAGTAATTTTATTTCCGCCAACAAAAGCGGTTTGCTATACTAAATTTGCTATTATAATATTTATTAATTTTACTGGAATTACAATGATTATGGTAATTCCCATGTATCCTAATAAATCGACATGTCTTCAATATGGAAATTAAGGTATGCAAATTGTTAGCCTCGACGAGAGGATTCCGAATCTGTAAGAATTATTGCGCTAGCCCTTCAAATAAGCGAGAAAACTGAGCTTGAATACGTAGTTATGCCCTGAGGGCGTCTCAGGAGCCAAAAATTTCGAAATCCTATAAGGAATAACATGGGAAAAAGTGCGATGCACGATGCATGATGCATCATGCTTTTGAGGCCTCGTTCACCCTTTCCTATCCCCTGTCCTGCTTCCCGTGGTACTCTTGGCAATTCCATTTTATTGGGATATACCAGGTACCATTGGAAAGCAGGACAGGGCACAGCCAGGGTTTTTTTCCTCTGAAAAACCAATCCTCAGACATGGGGAATCGAACCCACGATCTCGCGCTCTTAAGTCCAGGGCTTAGACGGCTCGGGCAAAGCGCTATTTTTCCGTTTATTTGAAATATAAATCTTACTTACGGTATATTGATCGTTCACGTCATTTATGAGGACTAGAGCTGTTCATTTATTATTTCTTAGAATTTTTCAGGCAGGGAAGGGATTTATTATTATTATTTACAATGGTACGCTTTTAAAGATCACGGGTTTCCCTTACGGTCTCTCTAATACGTCCTTACATAAAATATATTTAAAAAACGAGTCTCCCTTCATGGAAATATAAACTTTTTGTAGGGCTTAATTATTTGAACTAAAAGCTCTCTTTGCTTACCATTGAATCAAACAAAAAATAACCCAAAAAACGGCTTTTGCAGAATCGGAAATAAGCCCATTTTTCGTCTTTCCACCAATGAGAAGCCAGGGATTTCGAGGGGAAATCTCATTTCTTAGCGTTTTCGAAAATTCTCGCTTTTAGGGAGCAAATTAATCGTTTTTCGCGGATCTAAAAATACTCTTTTATAAATTCTCGCTTTAAGCAGACAGAACCCATCGTTTTTAGCGACCAGAGAAACATTTTCTGCGTATGTGAGAATTTATAATGCTAAAATCGATCCAAAAATAATTTTGTACGCCGTGAAACCGCTGTGTATCCCACTAGTTAAACAAAAGTCGCGGTTTAAATGAAGGGAAAAATAAAATGCAAGCGATCTAAATTACCGTCCCAAAGTAACACTTCTTAATTCATAATGATACATCATAATTTTGAGAAAATTAAACTTTATTTCCATGGTTATATTGTGTATTGTTTACTTTGGTAGTTGCTGAACATCAGATAAAATGTTTATTGCGAATTGGCACCGTTAAAAATATTCGATCGTCTACTGTTCCCCACTCTTCGTGATGATTTCTTTGCTGGACTTAACGCGTAATCTCTTATTTTTAGTCTGGTAGCTAACTTAACCAATTAGTTCATACAAATTCACGCCAGTTTTTGTCAAGGGTTGATGAAAAGTGAAAATGAGGATAAAAAGAAGCTTGGTAAAAAGGCAGGGAAGGGTTAATATTGGTACCACGGCTGGCGACGCACCCAACGTAAACGAATGCCAGCATCCGTACGGATTTTAATAGACGCTGCTTCCGCGGCTCGTACGGTTTCTTTCACCGATTGCATCAAGTTTTGTGCGTTGCCCACCAACATATCAGTAGCTTCTTGATCTTCTTCGGTACCCTGGGCACCCAACATAGTCGCTTTCACAGTCGATAAGATCTTTAATTGCGTTCCAATGGTAGGAATGCGCTCGCATACTTGTAACAACGTCTAAAAAATAAAAAAAAATCAAACGCTAGAATTTCTCGCCCTCACTTTTCCTTTGACATTCTTTTTTCTTTTACCGTTCGCATACGCTTATCGGTACACTGGCGAGCAAGTTCTTTGGCAAGACGAGTCACTTCCTCTGAAGCTTCAGCTATAGCCTTAGCCACGGCAATAAGGTCCTTCTTCGAACCACCTTCTCCACGAACCAACTGAGCCAAGCGACCCATCAGCAATGCCATCCTCTTAGCCGCTGCAATAATTTCATTATCCCGCGACGACCACTGACGAACTTCTTGATGTAAACCGTGGGCAGCCATCTAAAAATGATAATAATTAATTGCTACTAGACTGCTATGATTTTATATAAGAACTGACCCCCAACATTTTTAAATGCAACTGATAAATAAAATAATAAAACTTAATTTGGATTTAGATTCTCATGGAAGCTCAGATGTGTCTTCTAGTTATTATGATTTCCGATCAGCATTTTTTTAATTTTATTTTTATACCATGATTGGTTGATTAGGCTGCGGAGCGTGCAAAAACATATCGTCTTCGTCGTCGGTCTCAGGTGGAGGGGGCCTAGGAGGGGCGTGGTCACCTCCTGGTGGCGGGGGTCTTGGCGGGGCTGTTTCTGCAAATTCATTATATGCATTAGTGACCGGAAAATGGAAGATTCTTCCATACAATCCATGCGTTAGCGCACACTTGGGGTCAAAAACATTATCGGAGGAATGTACAAATTACCCGTCACGTCACACGGCCATGAATAAGGGTCAGCTTGCGGAAAAGGAAAAAATATTTTTAAAAAACTGCGGGGATAGGAAAACCATGCAATTTTTCACAAGTAAACACCACCCGTGTTTCTACCTGGCGACCCGATGCTAATAAAAGGCGGCGTAGAGAAAGTCAAAGTCGGTGGAAAAGATGGAGGAGGTGGCGGGGCAGACATCACTATGATTAACGTTATTAAAGTTTAAAAGAGCCATTTCCCATCACTTTATGAGATTAAAAAGTGAGCTTACACGAAATGGAATATACTGAAAACGTACTTTTCTTACCACTAATATGAAGATCCTGCATACTAGGTGGTTCAGGCACGTCAGGGCCCGCTACAGCGACGCGGACTTGTCCTACTGCGTTCAATAACTGAAGGAAAAATGAAATAAAATGAGTAATGGCGTTTCACGACACCGTTTCTTTCTCAGTTTGATTTTTCAATAGATTGTCCTATAAGTTCTGACACGCATATCGATATTCTTATGAAAATTGCTTCAGAAATCGTTTAAATCAATAAAATTAGCCTTCGTCTTTTTCGTTATCTCTTAAGAAGAAAAATCTTACGGCACGATTTGCATCTCTCCATTGTTGTGCACACTTAGCGTCCCGTAAATTCATGGCCACGCCTTTGGCGGCTTGCACCATGGGAGTTACACCTAAAAGGAGACAATATTTTAAAAAAATGCTAAATCGAGCTTTAAGGCGGAACTATTACTGTTTTGTAGGCCTTCAGATGCATAGTTAACTCGACCAATGAAGGACGGATCTTCTGAGTTGTCAGCTTCTTGTTTGGCAACCATAAGCACGCGATTGGCCAGACGCGCAATGTGGGAGGTATGGTCCACCATGCGTTGCGCTTGTCCAGCAGCAATAGCATCTTCGCAGGACGCGGTGTACTTACGCATAAGCTCCTCTACAACAGACAAAAATAGTCAGAGTTAAAATACGAAAAATAACACTAAGCATACACAAAAAATAAATAAAGATTTTTTTTTCTTCTTTATACCTGATTGGCGAATAAAATCGGCCGAATTCGTGGCTTCGTCACACAGCGAACGAACATGTTGGACGGTTTCTGCGTATTGTCGGCGCAAGTTTTCGAAATGTTCGTCAGCCGCTTTGTTGCCCGGGTACGCCATACGAATACGTCCGGCATTGAGTAATTGGGGTGTTAAACTCTCCACTTGTCCTGCAGCTGTGATCAACGCTTCGGCAAGCTTCTTGTTCCCACCACTACCACCCGCGGCAACCATACGTGCCGTCTGGGAAGCACGACCTGAAAAATTTTGCAGCTGGCCAGCCTTATCCTGGAAATTCTGCTCTCGTCCTGGAGCTCCTTCGATTTCCAAACGTGAGAAAAAAATTAACACGAGCTTACACTTTTTTCAACGTTTTTACCTTCAGGTGCAAGTACAGCGTCCGTAAATTGTTTCAGAGGAGTTGTGATGTCTACCAAATCCTCTACGACCCGGTCAACTAAGGCATTTTGGATCTTTTGCTTGAGCTCGTCGAGCTTTTGGGACAATAACCTTCGAATCGGAGAAAAAGTTGCGTTTAGTTTTCTTTGTTTACTTTTTTTTTACTTGGCAACAGCCTGGGCTTGAGGGGAATTGCCTTGTCCAGAACGACACAAGTCTCCCAATTGCCTGGACAATGAATCCACTTGACTACAGAGACTTAGAATTTCTGCGCGAGGTTCGCCTTGTAAGCCTTGTGCTACTTTTTTGCCTTCCTCAACGATCAAGGAAATGGCCTGCTGACCTAGCCCACGGTCGTCCAAACTAGGATTAGCCAACCAGCGTCTAGCTTGCTCCAAACGCCCAGCCACGGTATGAGCAGGTTGTTGTACGCCACTCCTCTCAACATTGTAAACAGCTTGGCCAACCGCACGCTGTAGTTCTCCCAACTTATTACGAATTCCGCGAGCCAAGCTTTCAGCCTATCAATATAGTATCATTAGTACAAAAACGCATTAAACGCAAAAAAATAAGCTTAGTTTAAAATTTTAACTTTATGAGTATTTCAAACTTATTTCTCTACGATTTTTACATTCATAATCAATCTTTTTCAAATTGCTAGCTTGTATTTGACATTTTTTTTATTTTCTTTTGCAACCAGTCAAAGCATTTGCACTTTTCCAGTTTATATTCTAACTGATATTTGATTACATATTTGTTTATTTGAATATTTTATTATATTGCTTTATTTACTTTATCACATTTTATTGCACTTCTTATTACCCTATTTTATTTTCTATAGTTTACTTATTTTTAGCTACACTTTTCTTTGTACGCAGTACGCTTTTATACGAACATTGATTTTTTCATCGTGTAGTTAACACCAGGGCCTAACGCACGGACTTATCGAGAAACTAACGACTAGGGAAACGAGGTAGTGATTACCTGAGGCGTGGCTCCTTGTCCGTTCTGGCGCAATTCACAAAGGCCGTCGGTTAAAGCCGTGATTTCACCGCAAAGTTTACGAACTGCGTCGCGATCTTGGGGCAAAGAGCGGTCAGCCACTCGTAGGGCGTGGTCCAAAATTTGTCTTAAAGATTTTTCTCCAATGCCTCCACGGAGAGATAGAGGATCCTTAGCACGATAAAAAGAATGTTAAGTTTCGGGGAGTTCCGGTGCTTAATGAGTTTAGCATACCTCGAGCCAGTCGTGGGCCGCTTGGAATTTGCCTTCGATGGCATTCTGTGCTTTACGCATAACAGTTAAATTGTCTGCATCCCATTCGTCCTCGTCGTAAGTAGTCAATTGCAAAACGCGAATTATTTCGTTAATCTCGTCGGTCATCCGTCCGGCTAAGTAGTTACGGTTCTCGGCAGCTTCGTCAGCTCCTTTGCCGTCTGTATAAGCATAAATAAATATAATAAGTACAGAAAACTTTTTTTTTTAATACGCTCTTTCATTTTTCAAACAGTAATGTTACCTTGGCAGATAATTTGAATGAAGATCTTCATGCTGCAAATGAGGATAGGTGCTAGCGTCTTAACCTGCTCCAAGCAACGAACCAAAATCTCGCGGTGAACTTGATGCGTCAATTCCTTCTCGCGGGCATCGACTTCTCTCGAAACTCGAGTTAAGCACGGGCTCAAATCTTTGACAAACTGGACCAAATCTTCCATATTCTCAATAACTTCCGCTACGGCCAAGTAATCCAAGACTTTCTTGCATTCGCGAATAATCTTGCGAACTTCCGACTCATCAAAGCACAACAACAAAGCCGAGGTGCCTTGCAAAATGCCACGGGCGCCTTCGATCAATTTTTTTCTCGCGGGACCGGAATAAGGATCGGCTTTCAACATGACCGAGGCTTCTTCCAACAACTTTGACGCCGTTTCAACACGGTGTAGCGCTGCGGGCATATCTTGTTTCAGAATGGCATCATCGCTGCTTTGAATAGTGTCCCGACCCACCTTAATTCAATATACGTTATTCATATGATCGCCCTTAGAAATTTCCAAACATGTGTTTTCATTTAATTACTCGAACAAGGTTCGCCACAGCTTTGCTGACGGCCTGAACCGGTCGTTCCAGATCCGGCATGGCGTTGCCATCTTCCGCTTCTTCGTGAAGAATCACCAAACGAGACACCTACGCAAAGGTTTAAAAAAATGTCATGAAGTATTCGTCAGTTCACATGATAAAACCCTTTAGAAAGATAACGAGGTCGCTATCTTGGGGTGCAACAAATTTAATGGATTTTCTAGGGGGGCTACAGGAAGTTATTGGCCCGAAACGTAGCTGCGATCTATTTTGGGATGAAGCTCTCTGTCGACTGGCTAAGGGTAGATTCGGACAACCCCGAAGTCCTCTGACTAGGTGAATAAACACGCACCGCATTTGCCCAGCAAAGCCAAGGCTTTAATATTGGTCAGATACAAAATTTCTCTCAAGTGGTTTGATATGCCTTATTGCGGTAGCAGATACACGGATGCTACCCGTGACGTCATCATTACAGAGAAGCATCCATATTCTGGCCATAAAAGGTAATATATTCTTCCACGCGCGTTTTCAGCACGCTTCATGGGCGTTGCCCTCTTTTTCCTTCAAGAGTTAAAAGGTGTTCGGGAGGGATGCTGGGTGGGGGCTCAATGCAATCGACTCCTTGACGTCATTAAAAGCAAATACTTCACGGATGCATGCGGTTTTGTGGTTATTTCAGATAAAGTTTTCTCCAATAGGTTGTTCACTAAATTATCTACAAGTGTATCGCCTAAATATTTCCAAGAAAAAATGAATAGAACATTATTTACCTGTTGGGCAACAGGGTCTAAGATGCTTTCAATGGTCTTGGTGTGAAACACAGGCATTTTTGACAACAGGAAGGAATAACACGCGCCGATAAAATATGTATTATGTAGAGATTATGTAGAGATAAAATATGTATTATAGAGATCTCTACATTAAACCCAAAAGGCACTAGACACAACCCTGAAGTTTCGTTCTTTTGATGGAAATGTATGAAAAACTGAAAAAGACAGGACGCAAACTCAATCTGCCACTGATGACAACCCAGCCTCTCCCTTGCTGGGACAATACTGAATGGAGACAAACCGGACTTCTCCGAATGAACTGTCCGTTCAGCCGCTCGAAGTCGCTACCTTCGCCTAGTAACCACGCCTCCAAAATTATTTAATCCATGCAGGACGGATAACTCAATCGTAGTTGCATTAATCTCGAGTAAAAACGCTTAAAATCGTCTCAAAAATTAATTATGAGTTATTTAGTATCACTTATAAACAGCTTTTTTCACGGTCTCGGAATGTTTTCTTAGATAAAACGTTAGATGCAATTATAATGTTAAGGGCTTAAAAATTATAAACATTCATAAAACTACTTCTGCTGATTATTACGGTACTATTGGTTATGGAAATTTTTTGTATCCTTTTCAGATCTGACATTTTATTTACTTTTTTTTCGTAGGACTGCCTCCTTAGGAATATTTCAGACATACCACACTATTGTAGCAACGCCCTTTAAAGTCTTATCCAAGCCTTAGCTCTACCACGTTATAACTACCTTACCGGCAGGACGAGACTGAAAGCCGTGCAATTTTTCGTCTGTACGTATTTTCAGCCAAGTGTGACTGAAGAATGACGTTATATCATTTCGGAAACTGTCTAGCGTTGGCTTATATTCCATATTTCATCACGTATAAGTACTCTGGATTGTAAGACATCATTTGACTTACGCATTTAATTAACACTTCCTCATTAACTGTCTAAATTTCTGGTTTTAGATCTGAATATGGCGCGTTTTGGAAATGTGTACAAGCCGGCGGTGTATATGCACTTACTCAGCTAGCCAAAATGCTCATATTAGCGACGTTCTTTCCTAGTCTCGATGCAGGAGACGGATCACAACTCAGCATACTATCTGTAATCATGCTCTTTTTCCAATCGCAATGAGTACTTTTCAGTTGTACAGCACGCCCCGTCCATTTTCCTTTTTTAAAAAATATCGCTTTAAGTAGGTCAGAATCTTAATAAAGTGCTAAATCAATTTTCCTGAATTTAATCTGGGCGTAACCTAACTTAGTTTTGAAAAAGTCAAATGAATTTAGCTTAGGATGGGGGGAAAATGTACTCGAAGAGGGGCATATAACAGAAAAGTACTTCGCATTGAATCGTTTCATGTAATTAACTAGATTTTTATGTTGTTGTTTTTTTAACAGGAGTTCTTGAGGTGCACTGTTGACCTGGCTGATTTGTGCGGCTTAAGTTTCGTTATGTCGCGGGTAGCTGGTAAAGGCAATACGAAGATTTTGGTGGCCGGTGTCGGTTGGGCCGCGGCTGAATTTGTATTCAGCAAATTGGCCATTCTCTGGTTTGGCGCTCGTGGCACCGAGTTCAACATCATGTACATTCAGAAATCTCTGGAATCCAACATTTCCTTGGTCCACTTCCTCGCCCTAACCACCCTGGTGTGGCTATCCTCACGCAACGATCTCCCCCGGCAGTTTTTCCCCGCTGTGGTGCTGCTTATTCTACTTGCCACTTATGAACCCCTGCTTTTGCATGTCTTAGCTCCAACAATGAGTTCCTGGCCGCTCTTGTTCACCAAAGCCGGTCTTACACTATTTTTGGGAGTCTTGGCACTGCAGTTCTACATCAGTCTGGTCAAACCTTCCCCTGCTTAACGTGGAATACATGTATTTATAACGTAGAATTTTTATCTGCAACGGAAAGCTCATAATACACAAACATAAAATTAAAAGTAAAACATTTTTGGTCCCCTTAATTCACATAACGATCGAAACAAGAAACACAGACTTCCTAACATAAACCATAAAACACACGTTGAATGACTACAGGTGTCTTTGTTTAATTTCCGTTGTTACGATGAAAATCGCCTCGCGTACCCCCAGTTTTGCTAATCAGTTTCACATCCGTCAAGTAGGCGTCACGCGTAACCGCTTTGCACATATCAATGACCGTTAAGCCAGCTACTGCTGCAGCGGTTAAAGCTTCCATTTCAACTCCAGTCTGGGCGTGACATTTTGCTGTTGCTCTTATGGCCACGCCTTTGACAATTTCATCCAGCTTAAGTTCGACTTCCACTTTGGACAAGGGCAAAGGATGGCACAATGGGATTAAGAAGGACGTTTGCTTGGCTCCGGTTATGCCGGCAATTTGCGCTACACTTAACACGTCACCTTTCTTGTTCTGGTTGTCTTTGATGAGTTGGAAGGCGTGTTCACCGACGTAAACCATAGCCGATGCGGTGGCAGTCCTCACCGAAATCGGTTTATGCGATACGTCAACCATGTGGGCTTTACCCTTGTCATCCACGTGAGTTAAGGCAGGTGAAGTGAGCGAGCAGTGGTCACCGTGATCAATGTGGTCATAGGACCATGCGCCATAAGGTGAATTGTCCCATTCTTCCACACGAGCGTGTCGTTTTTCCGAATAGTCGTGTTCCCAGTACTTCATGTTGGAATGCTTGTCTTTAGGGAACAAGCCACTCGAGTTCTTGTACTGGTCATCTTGCTGTTCTTCATCACCGTCTTTAGAATTAGAGCGTTTGCTATAGCAACGTAACTGGCTTTGACGTAGGACTGGGCGGGGATTTTGAAAGACTAAGGGGGGGCCTGAAAGGACACACAAAACGTGAGAGAAACATCGGATTTTTTTTAGCTAGATGAGACAGGTTAAAAAGCATGACAAAAAAAGGGTTAAGCAAGGGGAAGAATGGTTATAAACGTAAAAGGAAAGGTCGGAAACCTACGAAGGAAGAAAACGCGAACACGAATTCACCCACCAATCAAAATCATCGGTCGGTTTTCCATTTTGGGTAAGTTCGTCATACCTAGGGCACAAAGAAAATTTTATTTCAGAAAAACAAATCCTACCTAACATTTTAAAGCAAAAGATAGCACAGTAGAATTTCGTTACAACGAAACACCGTTGTAACAAACTGCCGTTTACATAAAACGTATTTTAAGGTCCTGAGTTACGTAAATGTAAAGCACCTGATATGAAGAAATTAGAAAAATAGTGAAAAATAATTTTCTTTCCAAGCAGGTTTCCTTATGAAGAAAATTACTGTAATATCTTTTTCTTAAAAAAAAAAAGACTTTTGGGTTTGTTTTTATTTATTCTTTTTTTAAATAATTTTATTTCTTACCAGCATGCTGTTTCTTCTTTCTACCAACAGCTGCGCCTATCACGTGAAGTAAATCCTCTTCATTAGCATTCTGCCTCATTAAATCCCTACAGCCGCACAAAGAAAACCATTAAAATTCGGAAAACACGAAAACAGGTAACAAAAAACTATGCATACCTGAGCGAGATTTCAGCGTTGCCAAATAAGCAAACTTTCAAGTTTCCATCGGCTGTAATTCTTAGCCGATTGCAGCTGCCACAGAAGTTTTCCGTCATTGAAGTAATAAAGCCAATCTGACCTTGGAAGCCAGGGATGCGATATGCTTTCGAGGTGTCGTTGGGGTCGTCTGATAGCTTTTCGAGATCCGGGTGATGTTTTTGGATTATGGTGAGCATTTCAGCATAAGGCACGAGTTTCTTATCATTCCACTTGTTGCCACTGAAGGGCATATATTCAATAAAGCGTACGTCAATCTTCTTGTCCTGGGTCAAGCGAACGAAATTGACGATTTCGTCATCGTTTAAGCCCCGCATAATAACGCAATTAACTTTCAGGGGCTGGAAGCCTAAGGCGAGCGCCAAGTCAATCCCTTCCATCACACGCTCCCAGCCTTTTCTCCGGGTAATGAATTCGAACTTGGCCGGAACCAGCGTATCCAGACTTATGTTAAGAAGATTAAGCCCAGCCTTCTGCAAAGCGGCCAGTTTCTTATTCAGGACTAAACCATTCGTTGTCATAGCCAAAACGTCTAGTCCTTCCAGTGCACCTAATCTCTCTGTTAAGAATCGTAAAAGAAAGATAAATTAAATTATTTCCCACAGCGTACGTAAGGAACGGTAACGAGCAAAATTCACGACGAATGATAAGAAAAATAACAAAATATAGATAAACACAGATAAAAATAAAGTTTACCGACGATCTCCACAATGTCTGGGCGAATGGTAGGTTCTCCTCCGGTTAACCGGATCTTATTAACACCTTCGCGAACAAATAGACTAGCCAAGCGAATGACTTCATCGGCGGATAATAATTTTTCCTTGGGTGACAATTTCGTGCCCTCTTCTGGCATGCAATATTTACCTGTATGAAACTTTTACATTTTATTTCTTTCTTTTATTTGTGTTCATATTGCGGCCAATCCTTACAACGTAAGTTGCATTTCTCGGTAAGGGAAATACGCAAGTAATTATGCTGCCTCCCGTAATTATCCGTCAAAAAGGCTGAGAAGGGTAGATTTTCACTTAGAATTTTCTTCCGTGTCAATGTCAAACGACTCTAAAAATACAAAGTATCAATTATTATTAATTAATTTCAGAAATTACAAATGATCGTATTTGTTTACTATTTTTTCCGGTACTGGATTAGCAATGGAAGAACACCATCTCGAAATCAAGCCTGGTCTAAAGGACTTCGAAAGATGCATTGTGTCTCAAGAGGAAATATGATTTTACTTTACTACAAATATTAAAGCGCGTTTATGCTAATTTCTACAGGTTAACCCATCTACGTCTTCAAAACACTTGTTACACCATTAGAACTTATCAGTGTTTGAATGCATCATATTTCACAAACGGGCAAATGGGAGCCTACGAGGTTTACCTGTTTAACACGCCCACATTCGTCTGCAGCAGCATCTAGCGCACACTACCTCTTTTCGTGTTGTTTCTTACACTTTCGGGATTCTGTGCATTTCACTAAATTTCTAGTCTAAATAGCTAGAATGGTTTGGAAACCGACTGGTTTTATGGTCGCAATAAGCGCAGTAGGAACTGTATATGGTGGAGCTATAATAATGAAGTAATCGTTAAAGGCTACCGTTAGCACATAACTTTATTTTAACCATGTTATCAAGGGAATACGCGGGAGGCGCGAAATTCGATTCGCCTGTGTCGGCAGCGGGGAAGACTTTCGTCATCACAGGAGCGAATACCGGTATTGGCAAAGAAACGGCAAAAGATTTAGCGAAACGGGGAGGAAAAGTCATTATGGCTTGTCGGGATCTCAAGAAATGCGAAGAAGCTAGAAAAGAAATAGTTTTGGAAACGCAAAATAAATTCGTATATTGTCGAGAATGCGACCTTGCCTCGTTAAATTCCATTCGAGAGTTTGCTAGTCAGATACAAAAAGGTTAGACAGCTTTTATTCTCTTTCCTATTTTTTTAATAATTCTTTTTTAAAAAAAAAAAAAACGTTTGGATTTGAATTTTTAGAGGAACCTCGTCTTGACGTCCTGATTAACAACGCCGGTGTAATGCGTTGCCCTCGGAGTGTTACAAAGGAAGGAATTGAGACGCAACTCGGAGTCAATCACATGGGTCACTTTTTGTTAACTAATCTGCTATTGGAAAAATTGAAAGTATTCATTATCGTGATTCTAATACACATTAGCGTGACAGTGGACTCTTTTTCTCTAGACAACGGAAGGAAGTCGGATTGTGAACGTTTCTAGCGTAGCCCATACTCGAGGCACAATGAAATGGGAGGATCTAAACAGCGAAAAGCATTACGATCCCGGTGAGGCGTATAATCAAAGCAAGTTAGCCAATGTGCTGTTCACTAGGGAACTTGCTAAAAGACTAAAAGGTGAAGGACAAATTACATCCTATCTGAATGAGAGCAAAAGTCAATTTGTTTGGCATAGGTACCTGCGTTACTGTCAACGCAGTTCATCCTGGCATTGTAGACACGGAAATAGCCCGACATATGAGCTTCGCTCAAAGTACCTTTTCCAACATTTTTCTAAAACCATTAGTTTGGCCATTTATCAAAACACCACGTCAAGGAGCGCAGACTGTTCTGTATGCGGCCTTAGATGAAGGCGTGAAAGATACTACTGGACAATATTTTAGGTACGTCATTCTATCTCTGTTAATATTAATTAATATTCTCCTGTTCTTTAGTAACTGCAAAGCTATTGATGTATCAGACAAAGGTAAAGATGATGAAGCTGCAAGAAGACTTTGGTTAATCAGTGAAAAATGGACTCGGTTAAGTTAAAGATAGTGTTAATTTTAGTGTTTGGGCAAGATACTTTAAATACAGTTAATACCCTGAAATCCTCGCTGGTTCACTTTCTTTTCGCAATGTGAACAGATACTATGCAATAACCCCATGCCACATTGCCGTGTTAGAATTATCTTGGGTAGCAAAATAATCAATATACAAAACGCACTTCGGTATATCAAGAAGTAAAACTTGAAAACACAAATTCTTTTTTTTTTAAAAAAAAAGTACATGAGAAATAAACTTTAATATCTTTTCAAAGAAACAAAATCCTCGTTTCCACCAATAACTGTCGGACGTTCTGAACGAAAAATTTGGAAGAGCTCGGTAAGTTCCACGGTAGGTTTTATTTTTAAGGAGCGTTTAAAAATCAAGACTCTTCTGCAAATGCGAGTTTCTTTTAAAACACAACATGCTTGGAGAACAGCCGTATTCGGTCAACAGTTACCGGAATTGTAATCCCGACTATCAATTCGCCAGCAAGAATTGAGATTTTCTCACGTCCGACAGCGATGGAATGAGCAATATTTATTTGAAGTGTAATTTCCTTTTCCGTTATTACAGAAAAATTCACAATTCATAAAAATATGATAAGAAGAACAAAGCGTTTACCTGGCCTAAACTACGAAACAGAAAAATAGAGAAAGTGTAAAGATCGCTGGGAGCAGATACGAGCTCGTTACGGGACCGTTAATTCGCGTGTAGCTGTTCGCATCTTATTTGCGCCCGCTGGTGATCCCTTGGTGTTCATGACTGTCGCGTGGGTTTGTTTTGTGCAGCTGAGCGGTGTTTAATACTTAACCGAAGTGAAACTACTAGTCCTAAAAGTTGTGGTTTTATTGTGAACACAACTAATACCTCATCTATCCGCTATTGTCCCTTAAAATTAACAGTGTGAACGGTTCCAGCCAGTAAGATCAGCGTGATTAAACGCCTCCGATGATGAAAACAAGGATTAAAGAAAACACAAAAGGCAGCTCTCCCGCGAAACCTTTTTCTCGGACAGCGTAAGTTTCCTTCTCTTTACAAACCTAGTTCACTAACATCAGTTTACAGTCTATTAGAAAAAATATGATTTTCTTTTATTTGTAGAGGGCAATGTTCTCAGTGTCACATGTTTTCTTCCCTGAGCCCTACCATATTTGAAAAGCACATGATATTAACCTGCACAGCTCGAGATCCTCTACTTGCCCATGAGATAAAACAACTGCGAAATCTAGCAGACGTAAGTGAACACTCATTCTTCGTTCCTTAAAAAAAAAAATATCCTTTATGTCAGGAAACGTCACTTTGAAAAAACCCTTCCGCTTAACCTTCCCCTTCCACTTCAAAAAGTGGCTAGGGGGGTCTTTTGAAACAAAACAGATGCCTGGCATTCCCAAATTTAATTTAATTTTCTCTCTTTCTTTACTCACAGAAAAACAGCTTGGACCCAATGAATTTGGTTCGCCTCACCCTAGAAATTAAATGCATTGAATGGGCCGAAAAGTACCGAGATATTGCTTACGTCTTTTCCTCTGCTGAAGGCATGCAACAAACGCTCTTATTGTGGACCATGCTGCAAAAGGAGTACGCGCAGATTGCTACCACGACCGACACGTCCTTGGCATTTAAATTGGCACAAGAAGCTGAAGCGAAATACCATTTGTGGCCTTTGCAGGACAATCCTTCGGACGAATTTGCAACATCATCCTCAAACGTCGACGCTGGCTTTGGCCATTTTGACGAACAGGACCTTGCTTATATGAAACGGATCGACCACTGCATTAAAGCCATTGCGCGCCGGGATATCGAACGCATTTATCTCAATCATTTCACGGTACCCGGTTCCGACGTGGCTTCCGAATCCTTACTTGACTGAAACTATCTTTCTCATTCCTATCACTTTCACTCATCTTCAAACGACGGTACTGAAATGCTACATGGAAGCCACTTATTTCGTGTTTTGTGAATGTTACTTATGTGCAATGTCTTAGAAATGCGAAACACAGAGTCAATACATAACTTAACAAAAAGTTGAGTCATTTTTCTGAGAAATTTCGAGTACAGTTTCGACTAAGTAATTCAAATTCAAATCTTTTATGGTCGAATTACACGAATTTAGCGAAACAATTCTTCCGTACGTAGCACGCGCTTGCATACTGAAGTTCCCGCTGGTCTCTATAAAATTCTTTTATACTGTACTAAGGTTAATACGGTGGATTACCTTGGTAGATTAAGTTTGTCTCGGTATAACGGTAAAAAAATATTGATTCGTAATTAATTAATTACAAGCAAACCAATTAAACCTTATCGTAGTTAACTGAATATTCGCTTGACTTCTTGTGTAATGTAATTCAGTTATTTGCCCAATATCTGGACTGACTGATATAACACTACAGCCGTGATGTCAACGTTCGGGGGAGCAGTTCTGTGAACGGGAAAGCCCTGGTCTGAACGGAAGTCCGTCCGCTATATGCGTTTCCCTTCGTCTATGGTCAACAATGCGTCGGAAAGGGGATAACGTTTTTCGGTTACAAACCGCGGCTCCGTGACCTTCTAATTACTGTGAAGGTGGGCTGACAGGCACACAAAAAAGATAAAGCCGGACTAAAGAACAAGTCTGTTGCACTCCGGCCGAAAATACGGATCACATTGATCTCCTAGCCATCCCAGTGCGACAATAATTAATATCCTTGTTTAGTTATTCCCTAAAGAATATCTATTTCTTACAAGGAGTCGGCTAAGCCCCGTGAGAAAGTGTGTGCACCAAAAAGAAGTGAAATAGGAAACCATGTTCATCTCTTTGGTCTCTTGTCAGTTTAGTAAGGTATCAAAGGCCCCGTCCGGTGAAAACCTTCTGTTGCTGCCTATCATCTTTCCTTTACTCGCACGGATGCTTCTCTACAAGGGAAAAAATCTTCAAGAATAAGATGAATTAGGCCCGTGAAAGTTTCCTATCCCACCCGCATACTTTTCAGTTGGTGAGAATGGGCCACTTTCGGGCCTAAAAACCCCCTCCACTTCCTTTTTGGGAATCTTGCATTTGCACTGTAGTTTTTGGGAGTGCGGTACTCCAAGGCCAGTGTGTTGGTAAGTGAAAGGTTGGCTCAACTCACGCTGGTCTCGTGTGTTGTGCGTTTCCAGCACTGCTTTGCTCGTGGTGATTCTTCTTCCTCATTCTTGGTTCCTTTTGGATTTGCATACGGTGCAGGGGTTCTGCACGGTCTTGGAGGTTTGGTCTCGGGCAGTACAAGTTTGGTGCGCTGTGGGAGAAGGAGGGAAGAACGGGACGGAAACGTGAAAAGAACCCCCCGAAAGCTGAAGAGAAAGCCAGTTTCTGGTCACTGCCATTAATCCCAGTCCTGCCGCCACCTTTTAAAGTGCCTTCCCCATGAAAATCGCTGAAAAGCTTTTAGTTGGTCTGCTGGCTTTAATGGTCAGAAGGTGGCGAGCGAGCAGAAACAGCTGAGGATTATTTTACGAACCCCGCAAAAAAAGAACGTGCTGAACGTGTGGTCTTGTTTCCTTTCAAGTGTGATAGCGTAACACAACTGAGCAAACCAAGTGACACCGTGTTGTTGTCGGTTTCAATTTCAAGACGAGTTTTAATGAAACGAGAATCTGGCCCTTTTTCTGCCTCTACACACTTGGGAATACAGCCTTTTAAAGGCAACGGAAAGAAAACTCGTTTTGGTGAGAAAAAACGATAAAATTTTTTCGTCGTGAACAAACGTCCACTTTTAGAGTTTAATTATTAAAAAAAAAAAGAATAATTATAACTAAAATTTGTTTCCATGTTGGAGTAAACTGTTCTTAGGATTTAAAGAGAGAGATAGTAACTGCGTTTGGAAAATATCAATATAGCTTTCTATCCCACTAACCCCCTCACCAACTTTCACCTGTTGTATTGGGGTAAACGAGTTCTCGATTGCCATGAGTAGGCCTAAGGTATTCCTGTGGTACTAGTCCCCACAAGGTAATATACTGTTATTCGAAAGCGTCGTGTTCGAATTCTGGATAAGGGAAAACCGGGTTCGCAGATTCAGTAACCGAATTTGCGTCGTCGACGTGTGTCTACGGTGGAAATTAAAACTAAATGTTCTGACACTTAATAGACAGGTGTCTACTGGGCGTGTCTTCCCTGTTAACCAGGGTTTAGACGCAAGTGTGAAGACACTCCGTGTACTTGTGCCACATTAAACAGAGTTAACGCATGTCCGCTCTCTCATGGGAGTTTAAACTGAAAAAGTACGCAGAATTACAGGCTTGTTCAACCCCCTCTTAACAGTAGAGAAATCGAGTTTTTCCCGCAAAATGCGTACAAGACACTTTTTTAATAAAACGTTACATTTTTGGCAAATAAAATGCTCAACAATGTTTAATGTAAGAATTCGTTTCTTTACAGTAGGAGTTAAGCGTTATGGAGATTTGTGTTGTGTCTGTAAGATAGATTGAAAAGAAGTGCTACAACAAAGGACTCTGGAATTCTATTACAGCGAACACGTTTGCTAGCGTGCCTTGTTCTGTTAAAAGTTGAAAATTTTCTCTAAAAAAATTTATTGCAAAATTTTTTAGACATATTTCGCACATGTGTTGCAGGCATTCACGCATATCTTTACTGACAAGGAACTTTTGCTAAATATTTTTCGGTTTTTAAGAAAACCAGAACACTTCCCATGCAATTCGACCATTTGGATTTTTACCGTTTTATCAGAGTTTAAACGTTAGTATGAAAGCAATTCGTGTGAGCATGTGGCACACATACCGTGGTTACGTTGTCAGGCGTCAGTCGTTCAGCCAAGCCAAAGGCCGAGTCCGAAAAAAGGGTAGCTTGCAGAAGTTGTAGAACAGTATGAAAAAGCCGGTTGAGCCAAATTTCTGCAGCTGCGGGTTTAACAAGTACAGACGAAATCATATTATAGTATGCGCATAGTGTTCAGCCACATTTGTCATGAATAATGCGTCGTAACTTATTCCACACTTGGAACAACTACAAATTACCTGATAATCCAACCTGGGAATAAATTACATGTTGTGTAGCCATAATGAGCAAGGCAAGGCTCTCTGTAGATCCCACATGCGCGAAAACATGAAGCACCTAACCATTAATTTTAGACAATATGCTATCATTTCTAAGGTAAACTCCTTGTGTAAATATCGTCCTTTTTGTTCCCTAGAGATTAAACAAGAAAGCAGAATGTCGTGGTTTTCATATATTTTGGGTATTAAAACTTGATATCTGATCAGCGAGCTCCCGACTTTTAATTATTTCTTCGTTTTTCTTTAACAATTCTCCCAAACACGAAACCCGGAGGAAATTGATCGTCTTGTTATTTCTTGCATTTCCAGGTATCGCTTTCGCATCGCAGTTGTGACAAGTATAGAAAGAGAGTGCCATGTGTTCCCAGGCTGTGAGTGAAGTTTGTGTCAGCGGTGGAGACGGTCGCCGCCACCGCAAACCCTCCTCGTTATCGGTAACGTCTTCAGTCTCATCCACCGAGGGTCTGAATGACACCGTCTCTCGGTTCCTCTCCGGCTGGTTACAGTTCCGTAGCCGACGCTTGAAGCAGCATGCCAACAAATCGCTCTCGAGTTCTGTGCGTCGAACCAGTCCCGTGGATTTGCCCTCAATTAGCTTGATTAGCCAGGCCGTGGCTATTGAAGCACCCGAGCGGTTGATGACTGACGAGCACTCGTACACGGCATTCTGTGGGGGTCTCGAACCCCATTTAGATAGTGCTGGAGAGCCCATTACTTGGCATCACACCATGGATGAGCCTTCCCAGTTTACCACCGCGCCGCAAATACTCACAGACTCGCATTACGTGCACCCGGTGTTGGATAACATATCAGATGATCTGGAGGCCTTGATTTGCTCCTTAAAAGAAGAGCATCACCCGGAGGACATTACCGATACGACGTTAAGTTTGGCCACCGAAAGTGAAACGTGTTGTGTTTGCGGTCGTCGTGGTCCTACAAACCCTGCCCCGAGTTCTGTGACGGGTCACAAAAGTAAGAGAACACCTGAGACGCATCGGTCGTTGGAAGTACCCGAGTTGCAGTCCAAAGTGGAAACATTGTACCAAGAGATTCGCTTTCTGCGTCAAATGGTGGAGAACTTAAAAGTGACACTCCGGGAAGCGGAAACTGAGTCAGTCTGGGGCAGAACACGTCATATTCCTGTACTTTCCCTTTTTTTAAAGTTCGCTTTTCTTTTTTGAGTTTCTTTAACTATTGCGGTGCTCATGATTAGCGCTTCCTGCTCACGATGTTATGTTTTTACTTCTCATTTCCTGACGATGATGGGTTTTCGATGTGCGTAGCCAACGGGAATAAGGGACGAGAGCCAAACTTGCCAATTCCGCATGAATCAGCTAAGGACCACGCTGCAGGAAAATGTCGAGACGTCATTAGACGGAGTGGTCCATGAACTACGCGATATTAGCCGAAGGCCAGCGAGGTGTTCTGCGTATGCAGAAACGGGACCACCACCCGAAATTGAAGAAGAATTAGCGACGACCTCGTATGCACTCAAAACGGCCAAAAACGAGCTTCACAAAGTAATAAATCCATACAAAGTGTCTGATAAAACGAACTTCGGGATCTGCCGTTCATTTCGTTCCCATTCCCACTGGGTTCGTTACAACGAGGTTCTAGTGTATTTAACTTTCTTAGCCAACAGCTTTCTGTTCGATAATTTAAAATTTTTACTTGTGTGAGTATGAATTAAGGTTGTTTATCACTTTATGGTTCCGGTATACAGCTTCGGTCAAGTCAAAATCTCACTGTAACGAACGTCACAAAAAAGCGAGTGATGCGGTATATCCGAAGTTTGCTATTTCGAAGGTTTTTTTGCATATATTTTAGGCTGAGCCTTTCGATTCCTGCGTAACAACCGACGGTTTGTTACAGTTCAGTTCGTTATAGTAAAGTTTCACTCAGAAGACAAATAATACACATCCTGGTGTATTCTTTTAGGAAGTTTATCATACGTTTGTATTTTTTTCTAACGTCCGTGATTGCTGTTGTCTTTATGGTTATGGCTATTGAACACAACAGTGCTCAGAACAGGTTTTTCGCATATGACGTTCGCCTCAAGGAGTGCACTGAATTCTAAAATTTAAAAAGTTTCTCCATGTTAGGTGAAAGAGGAATTACACGCAGCTCGCGTCCGGTTAACAGTGGCTGAGCAAGAATGCTATTCTTCGAAGAAGACGCTGCACGAAGCCAGTGAAACGCTCCAAGCAGCCAATTTGCAAATCCACCGTCTCCAGGTGGAATTACAGGAGGCGCAGACGTGTTGGTTGTTTTCTCAAGTTGAACTGGAGGATTCGAAACGTTCTGCCCGCTTTCTGCGCCAACAGCTGCGTGTTCAGGCCCACGATTTACAAGTTGCCCAGCGCAAATTGGGCGAGGCGAACGCGGGAAAGCACCAGTTGGTCCAAGAATTGCAAACGACACGCACATTGTTGGCTCAGTGCCTAGCCAGAGTTAGGGAACTTGAAGCCCCAGCTACGCCTCTTAAAAAGGAAAGCTCACGTTCGCGACATAAACATGTGAGGAATTACCCTTTTCGTATTTCTCTTTAATTAACATCGGGCCATACATTTTTCGCGCACTTCTTATCGCTTTTCTTTAAAACAGGGATGTCAAACTACGTAGCACATCAAGCCTTTCATCGTGAGATGAAGATTTATGTACGGATCTCAAAAACGCGGCTCTTTTGTGGGAGTCGTGCAATTCTTGCGCACACATCACAAACTGAGAGAATTCTTCGTCTGGTACGTTTTCTTGGTAAACCATAATATATTATTAAATGATCTATCATTCTATACAGGAACGAGGTATTCGAGGCCCATTCCTACTTTAGTAAACCAAAATATATTTTTACAACAGTGTCATTGCATGACTATTCGTGTTAACATAATTACATTCTTGTATGACCTACGGTCAACCAGATCGAAATCCCGTCCGTTGTGACATAATTTTTTTAACCGAACAAGTTCTTTAATGATTAATAAAGCGTAACAGAAAAAATAAAGCACTGAAAAATATAACGCGAAAAAAGCCCAAAAATGTTTAATTTTTTTGTCACCTGAGAATGGAAACATTCGTATCACCTAGACGCTGGTACTCAGTCTCGAGACTAGTTCTACACCCACTTGCCGTTTGCGCAAATTTAGTTTCACTGAACAGGCTTAAAACAGAATTAGGAAAGTGCAAAACGTCAGATATATCATTCCGTCACGTCAAACGCCGTGGAAGTAGCAGTTGGCACAAATGGAAAGCAGAACGATACTTAGTGCGTTATAGTAGATTAGGTAACGGCATTTTGGATCCATACCTCCTTGACGGTACCAAAAAATCTGAGAAGAAACACAGATTATTTCACTTACTGTAATTCTACGAATACCTAAATTACCTATAAAATAAATACTACAAATTCAATGTTAAACGTAAAAAAATATAAATTTATTAATATAAATACCGCCTCAAAACCAAAACAAACAATATATTTATATAAATAACATGGTAAAATTATGCTCCATAATAAAGTGTAATTTATAAATTTACTTCATGTAGTAAACTCATAACTCTTAGACACAATAAAATATGAACAATTATTCTTTATTTTAACAAATAGTTTTACTATGAATGGCAAAAAGTTTCATACCATAACGAGATGTGAAACACACACCATCAATATGCAGATGCCAAAATAGATGTTCAGGCCTTTGCTTGAATTCCGTGCAAAAACAAACGAACTAATCAACGTGATGACAACCATAAGGAAGGTTAAGAAGCCAACTGCCCAGTTTACTATACGTTCCTGTGTAAGAGGATTAAGCATCAATTTTTTATCAGTGCAACGTTTTCGAAGTAAGTCTTACTCTTGGGCGTAGTCCTCCATCTCCGAATAAAGGTCGATCTGCCGCATTATCGTCGTAGGTGGGTATATAGCCAGCTTGATAACTTGTCGGTTCTGCCATGTTTTTTCTTCAGTATTTACAAAAGAACATCCACAGGTATCAAATCTTTAGCATGTTTTCACTACAGTGACGTAGACGCAGGCGTATGAGGCTCAAACGAACCAAACAGCTTTCTGTCGCGCTCCTCAGATGACAGTACAGTCGCTGAGTGGGAAAAATTTCAATTCATGCTAAAGTGAATATTCACTCATGATTTTCTTACTAAACTTTCGTAATTTTGTAACGCCGAGAAAAGCTTCTCTAAATTTCAGTGCTGATTCGGTATGTTCATAACTCACCGGATTTCATTTTTTCCATGTTTTAAGATGCATTCATGAAAAGTGGAGTATCCAAAAAATACATACTGGCTATGTACCAATATGCCTCGTGTTATCTCTCGGAAATAAATGTTACGAACTAAGGAAGGTTTTGCTAATCCATTAAGGGTGTATTAAAGATTAAATTTACCCCAATATTTCGCAGACGGCGACAATTAGGAGTTTGATTGGAACGCGGGAGTTTTAAAGCCAGCAAAAGCTTTTCATTGAAACGTTTATTTTACCCGAGAAGATCTTTAGTTAGAGAAAAGCAAAATAACCGGGCACTGGTTCGCACAAGGAGAACGAAAAACTACTATCAAGGAAAACATTGGTCACAAACCAATTATATAATTAAGGAGATAGTTTGACACTGGCATAAAATTAAAGTACTATTTAACAATTTTGACACACTTTTTCTTCTGTAAATCTGATTTTTACACACAAGAAAACTTAACAGAGACTTTCCCCATCACCCTTTATCCTACGAATCTAATCTTCCCTCAACGTTGTCACAGCCGTTTTCAGTAACTGAATGTATGCCTTGGAATGCTTCACTTCGAGCTCAGCCAGTTCCGTCAAATTCTTGCGGAAAAACGCTACCCTTCGAACCTTGAAATCTTGCAACTCTATATGTGAAGATAATAATAATTAACAACCCAGGATAAAACTGAAGTTTTTATTACCATCCTTAGCTTTGGCGGACATAGCTTCAAACTTTTCGCAGGCTTGATGCTGAGCAAATTCAGCCTACAATAAATAAATGCATTACACACTACGGCAAAACAATGTACCAAGAAATCTTACGTCTGCTACTTCCAAAGCCTTAGCAGCAATAAAAAATTGAAAAGCAACTTTAAAAGGGAAAAAATCTATCAGGACACTGTAAAGAAACTTACCGCATGAACATCTTTGTTCTTGTATCTGGCACGTTCCAAGCCACGGTTTGCAGCTTCATATTCAGCTAAGCAGCGCAGCCTTCGGTGTAGAAGCTGCAACGCAGCATTGGTATCACGCATAAAGTAACGGAGTGTGTCGGAAAGTTTCAAGTCTTCATCCGAAGCCACACGACTCTGAACCTTGCGAACTTTATCCATAAAATCAGCCGCATGGGTGCAAAAGCGCTCCAGGTCAGCCCGGTCCGCAGTTCCCATATCCAAAAGCGCTGTGCTCACTTGAATTAAGCGGTCGGACCATTCTAAAACAGACAAAACAAAATGCACAGATTTTTTTTTTAAAAAAAAGTCCATAGAATGAAAATAAATCAACAGAAATTAATTCTTTCAGGAATAATGTTCGTACCCTTATGCGCACGAGTCATTTTATCAGCTTTAGCAGTTGCTTCTTTTACATGGTTGCTGTAATCTAGTAAAAAGGCCTTTTCCTTTTCGAAGGTCTCGTCTACGTCTTTATGCGCTGACGACAGTAAGATCTCTTCAGTGCTTTTTGAGAAAGACTTCAACAAGCCTTCCAGCTTTTCTTTCCGGTTTTTGCCTCGTACGCACAACTAAAAACGAAACATTTTTTAAGCCATTTAATCGAAATTAAATACAAATTTAAGAAGCCCCAGACTTACATCTTCCTTGTATTCCAAAAAAACACGGAAATTATGGTCTTGTCTAAATGTGGGGTGAGTGGCTAATCTAGTGAGGAAAGCTTCGTGCATGGCCACCGTTTTCTTGAAAGTTGCTAAGTATTCAGCTTCCAATTCTTGCTTCATTTTCTTAAATTCTTCTGCTGTCATAGTACCTTCACCTTCTCCCAATTTCTGCAATTTCTCCCTAGAGCCGTCAAAATCTGGACGGGGAGGAGGTGGCGGGATCTATGCAAAGAACGTTTTTTCTAGAAAACTTCATACTCGTTAAGACAATAGGAAATTGGCATACAATGTAACCAGCATAGAGTTCATTTTCTTCGAACTGATCGTGCAACCATATGAACTCTTCGTGCTGACGAACGACTGAAAATTCGGGTTGTTGAAACTCAGGTATTGTTGTCTAAATAAAATCCAACACATTTTAGTCTCAACCCTTTAAACGCACATTACCATAAACTTACTTTGGTATGGACGGTAAATTTTACTTTATCACGCTCGCTGAGGGCATCGGATATGTCCACTTGTAGAGGGTTATCTGACAAGTCAACAGTGCTCGATCTGTTGCTTTTGCTCTCTAAATTTACCGGCGACGTGTTCGCAACATTAAGTTCTGGAGCCGGCTCCTTGAAAATATAGTAAAAAAGCAAGCGTAATTTACTTGATTATCATAATTAAAGTATGGATTACCATGAGAAAAACGAAGAGTAAACAACCAAAACACTAAATCCTAATCACTGAATGATTACCAGGGGGTGTTTTCGGGGGGTGGATCCGGAACTTCCCCATTTATCCAGACTTCTTTGCCATCTAGCGTTGCTGCAAAGATCACAGAACTGCACACAGTTTTACGCAGGTTCTTCGCCATACTAGCCAATAGGAATGCAGAAAATATTTTTTTTTTTGCTCGCTCAACCTTGAAAACACGGGCAGCCGGATGTTAGTAAACAAAGGTGATTGGTACATTTTCTGTCTGTCCTAGTTAATAGATTTTTTCAATTATTCAAGCTTAAGAGTATACATAATTAAATGTATTAATTTACGCTTGTCTTGCATTCGCATATAACCCACATTTCCCGAATATCGAAACTTGTTAACTGTTAATAAAAAACGGGTACGAATATTTTGGGTATTTATGTATCTATTGTGTGTGATTTATATGGATACTATTCTATTATACACACCCTGTTTCCTTTGTTCCGTACCAAGATTATTTTTAGTAAAATTTTCAATCTAGATAGCTTTAGGAAAAGTAGATAAATTATTATTTACAAGAATTTTGCAAAATTAGTTCTAGTTTTTTTTCTTAAAAAAAGGGATAAGTTGCATCACTTAATGGAAATCACTGTTTTAGTGTTCCGTTGTAGTAACGTGGGTTCGTACTTGTTACTACTTTAAAATATGTAAGTTATATAATGATTTTAACATTAAAATATTATTGTTTTCCTCCAGCCTAGTGCATAATGCGCTTGGGAAGGTGATTCATTATGGACAGCAAACTTAGATCCATTAGCGGCGAAGAGCATTGCAAAGCTGCGGGCACAGTACTAAGACGCGCAGTTGAATTGGACACGAAACGTCGATTCACGGAAGCTTTGGTATGCTATCAAGAAGGCTTGCACATGCTCATGGAAGCGATTCGCTCAGCCGGTAAGTAAAACCCGCAAATTCAGATTAAGTGCATTTTTAAGGATTTCTTGTAGGTCTTGAAGAGCGTGTACGGTCGCATATGCGCCAAAAAGCAGAAGAATACATGAACAGAGCGGAGCATATTCATAAGCATGTCGAAGAAGAAAAGAAACTCGGTCGTTATCACGAGCAGTACAGCATTGACGAAAATTCCATGGGTCACAGCTACGACACGGTGATGGGCCGTTTTCTGGACGAAACGGTTACCGAAGCAGAAGTGCAAGATCCTTACATTAGGAGTACCCACCAGGTAAAAATGAAGTTTTTTAAAGCCTTCTAATTGTAAGTCTGTTGAAGAGCAGTTATACAACTTTCTCCGACTAAGCGAACTTCTAGTGAAGAAATGCCCACAACTACGAACTATTAAACTGCAGACCGGCGTTGATAAAGATCCGAGCTCCCAGGAGACTGGATTTAAAACGCTTCAAACGAGTTTGCAGAATCACGGAGTTCAATTCTCGTGGGAATACCCGGATGGTCTCCATGACCGCGAAATAAGGTTGATTTCTTTGAATTGTCTTTGGTGTAGTACACCATATACCGTCTTATATAGTTACATTTTGCCTTTAACAGAACTTTTGTAGGTTAAATAACGGTTGGATAATCAAAATTGGACGAGGATTAGATTATTTTAAAGCCCCGGTTTCCAAATTTTCCCTCGGTTATTGCGACCTGGATCTACGACCCTGCTTGTCCACCACAGTTGACATATTTCACCGAAGTGGAATTACGAAGCGTGGTTAAATTATATCTATGGATACATAAAAATTATTACAACATCGAATACAATTCTTTAATATTCCATTTGTATTGAGATGCTTACGCGTACCAAAGTCATTGAGATTTTTCCTTTGTTACTTTCAAAGACGTGAACGAAAAGCTTTTGGTAGCAAATTTAAGTTTCCGGCAAATGAGCATAAACTAGGGGAAATGAATTGGATAGAAACAAGGAAACTGTCACTTCGTCGCATTTATGACTTAATAGCGAGAACCGAGGATATTTACAAATCAACAAAATATACAAAAATTCCCCAACGGAGTATTTGGTCATAAGCAGTTCTTCTGGAGGGTCTGCTATTTTTAAATACTGGAAAGGAATACGTACAAATTCAGCACACTGTAAACGAAAAAATAGTTAATTTGACGGTGTTTCTTTATCCGTCGTTCCTGGTACAGAAGCTGAAGCTTGCTGACTTGTTTCTTCGTCAACTTCCAAAACAGGGACTTGGGTAGCAGCAACTGCAGAAGTAAGAAGTTAACTAATATTTTATGGACAATAATCTGCATACTTGCAAAGGCTTGAGGATACTGCGTAGACAATTTACTTTTCAGAGTCCGAACTCGTCGGAAAATATTTTCAAGATCTTTCCTGGTATCACACAATAGTTGGGCATGTTTTTTTAAATCTTGAGTTGCTTTCTGTAAGTGTCCTGCCGATAAGGCATTACAGTTTATAAGCATTTCGTTAGTCTTCTCAAATCTCTGTAGCCTAGAGATAATTTCGTTATAAACACTTTAGAGTTTCTAAAATATAAATATAATGGATATCCACGCACTTACATATGTTTCTGAGCTTTAATGATGGCTTCTACGTCTTCCTGATTGACAAGCCCTGCTAGGCCTTGAACAAACACCTCTGAGGCTGTGTAGTTATGAAAACATTCAAAACCAGCTTCACTTTCATGCATAGAAGGAAAATTTTCCATTTCCGAATGTCAAGAGTTTTCTTTTTAAGGACAATATTTTGTACGAAAGGGCGGGTACACGTTGACTAGGCTTATAGTGTTTTTATTTTCTAACAATAGTTGTAACACAAACTCAAAAGATTTTGTTCCCAACCGGTCCGACTTTTGAACAACGAAGTGTCAGAGTTTGCTTACTTTAGTAGTTAGGACAGAAAGCTCTTTGATTTGATTGGTTCACCGCTTGGCGGAGTGGCATGTGTCTTTGGAATAGCACGGATATGTAATGAAGGATATCTCCTAATACCACACATTTTCTTAACAGACATGATGCACGAAAAAAAGCTTTCTATTTTTATTTCCACATGTGTCTAATTTTTAAAAAGTAAAACCTCAGTTCTCTGTTTAATTAGTTCTGAGTTTCATGTCTACTCATGGCCTCTTTAGCTCAGTGGCAGAGCACTGGTCTTGTAAACCAGGGGTCGTGAGTTCAATCCTCACAGGAGGCAATTTATTTTTAACTTTTAATATCTTGGAAAAGTAAATTTTACCAAGTAAATTTGACATTATCGTAAAATTCGAAATTCAACTAAAAATTTTAAGGGGGGGGGGGGGGATTGAACCACACTATCTTACAATCCTTTCCATTTTTAAGGACTACTTATTTTTTTTATTGAGTTTTCATGCGCTTTTTCTTCACGAGTTCGCGTCATCCCTAAACTCTCCTCGCTCCCCTAGCTAGCTAGCTCGGAACAGCCATAAGCCTTAACACAGGAAGAGAGTCGAAGTTCACCATGTGATATTTAACATCGAGTTTTCCAACAGGCGAAAGGTTGCAACTGCGATTCCACGGAGAAAGGCTGGTCGATGAAGTACCTTCGGGGAGACAACGGAACCTGTAACTGTCCTAGTTATCTTCCGGTGGTGAAAATTCCAAAAAATCCAAATTGTGCCAAAAAAAGTCTCTTATTTTCAACCTCTTCTTGCCAGGAAATATGCCAAAACACAAACTTGATTTTGATATTCCAAGAAAGTTTATTTACCTCTGAATCTAGCGAAACCTTATTTGATGCTTTTGATTGCGTGATTAAGGAGCAATAGACGGCCTACTCTTTCCTAGGAAAAGTTCAATGTTACCCCACGTGTTTTAGAACCCCGATTAACGGTACGCATTATAGATCTCAAATACGTTTGTAGTTTCAAATAAATCTGTACGAACGAGAATTACAATGTAGTTTATTCTTGATTAAATTACGATATATTCCCGAAGCCCATATTCAATATGTAATCAAAACAAAAAATTAAGTTTTCTTCTTTAAAGATTTCCGCGCTGCAGCAAGTAAATGAGGGTCCAATTTATCTACGCAAAATAAATACGTAAGAATGACTAAAAACTACGTAAAAAATGGAACACTATAATGTAGGGTCTTACAGATCTTATGCTGTCCCTTGACAGGGATAAAGACATTCAGTTCCCGAGGTTCGCTGCAGACAAATACGTACGGGGATTGACTAAGACCTTTAGGGTATCGTTCCCGATACTCCTCCTGTGGCAAAACGTCAGTTACGGTAACACAACCTAACAGACAGCCAGCTGGGTAGTGTTTGGGAAACGAGGCAGGATCCTGACCAGCTTTCTTGTACATGCTTTCCACGTCTTCAACGTCTTCACTGGTTGGAACGCGGGATGCGGACGCAATCCACAACCTGCCGCGATGACTGGAATACCAAGTTCTGCCTTCTTCACTAAAAGCATACTCTCAATTTTTTGTACTACGAACACAAGTTTGAAATATTTTACGTTTTAATGCCTTTCACCAACAAACTCGCATACGGCTGATGCATGCTTAAGCAAAGTCCCGGGTCATTCATCAGCTGCAGTTCTGTGTCTTGAACACGTGACAAACTAACATCAGGCGCAGCAGGTTGCACGGAAGCCCACCCAACTTCCGTTGAAACATACTATAAATAAAAACTTTAAAAACGATATGTAATTAAAAGAGTGCAAGCTACTTGAGGTTTAGGCAACGAATACTCTTCGGAAACGAGTTTGGAATCAACCGCCTGCTGAACTGACGAGTCTTTCAGCAAAGATTTGACGATGGCTTCCTGATCCAAAGCCGAGTAGTCATCGGTATCTTCGACAATTTTGCGTCCTAAAAAGCAACGTATTTAGAAAAATATGTAAAAAATTACTATGAAGCATTACCGGTAAAGTCAAGAGTGAATGTTTTGTTCTTGCCATAGCGACGATCGCGAAGCTCCTTTTCCTTTTTGCTAACTAGAGCTCTTTGCTGAGGTGAGAGCCAGCGATTGCTTTCGGATGCAAAATAATCTGACTCGTCATCAATGACTCGTGTGCGCGCTTCACTGATTACAAACTTAAATGCATATCTACAGGAATAAACGGTTGAAAAATGTTACCTCGTTCGGTCGTACTCCAGCAAGCGATTTTTTGCTTGTAACGCCTTCTGGAGATTGGTGTCTTTCGGATCGATTTCTACTTTACTGTCCAAGAGCTTTTGCAACAATTTTTCCGATTTACGAGATTCCCGAGCCAAGGTAGCTTCCTCCTCGTTAGTACAAACCTTTGTATTGGGGAAAGAGATTCGCATTAAAATAAAAAAAAGCATACTGAAGAAAATTACCAGAGTTTCACAGAAAACGCATGGACCGGAACCCTCTTTCGCACACACGATGCGACCACAACCAAGGCAATTATTAATTAAATCATGTTTTGTCGCTTGACAATCGCAACGATACCTCCCTATACATTAACACAAGAAAAATTAATTTCGCCATACTGTAGACACAATTACGTTTACTTGACATTTTCCTTTTGTGGAAATGTTATTGACAGATCTGTAATTTATGACAAACACGTGAACGAATCAGCCAAGTTTGTTTGTACGATAAGCGACACGAAAATTTCCTAGAAGGTCCATTGACTTTACGAATCCGATGAGTGCGCCATTAGTGGTTGTTCTAAGGAACCTGGCTGCGTTTCAGAAAATTACCTTCATTTCTGTGATTTCATATTTGTGTAGATCAACGACTCATACACATCTTATTTTCCAAACACTTTTATATTTTATTAAACAAAAAAAGTACGTAGTTGACACGTTTAATCAATTTTCAAAAAGTTTCTCCACTAAAGGGTTGTTACACATTTCTTCCGCTCGGTAAACCCGCCATAATACCAAATAGTCACGAACAACTTTGTACAACACGTAATAATTCAGTGAGAGTAGAATGCTACATGAAATGATATGTTGCCATTCCGAGCACCCCAGTAACGAGACTAGCTGAAGTACCACCAAGAAAACTTGCACAGCCAAAAGCAAACACTGGGCCAACGCGGGTCTCGCAAATAAAACCTTACAACAGATCGCATTACTATAAATTATCTGTAAACAAAAGAGCTTACATTAAACCGCACATGAGATGTGCAGCCAGGTTCCGCGGCAGTATTAATGCCACAGGCTGCATACGAATTTCCCTTATACCGCACCACAGTTCCACGCTGAGCAATCATGTCTTCATCCCAACTGAAAATTAAAAAAATAAATGTTTATAAAGCGCAAGAGTTTGTGAAACTAAAGTTTTTCTACAGGCTAAAAAGACATCTTACTCGACACAGTTTTTGAGATCACTCGGCGTGTCAATCAAGGTCCACTGGCCTAAATGTAACGCCGCTTTGTGCAGAACGTCACAGTATCTGAAATATCCGTAAGTTGAAAAACTGAGATAAACGACAACTGAAAAAAATAGTACCTCGGTGGATAGACATAGATGGCGAATAATGTGAAATGGCCAAGCCATACAAGGAAAAAATGCTGCGTAGCCCAGTTTATGTCAAAAACCGTCGTTGACTAAATTGGTGACGACATTACATCACGGAAATCATTTCATTTACTGTTACTCACCTGAACAAACAGACATGGAACTAGCGCTGAGTAGTACGCGGCAGTTAATGCATGAAACAGCGCCCGTTTCAGACGGCGATTGAAATCTGTTTTCAATAACGAAACTTCGTGACGGACTTCTTTGCCTTTGCCGTTACAACTGTGTATGTGTGGTCCCACGTCTTAAGAATGTAAAGCTAATTTTACTATTACTGCGAAATTTATTCGGTAAACTTGTACAGTACTTACACTCCGGCACGATTTCGAATAGCGGCGCAAACTGGAATCGAAATAATGCTAGGCAGACCACCAGCCTTTGAGAAAGAATATTTAATACTTTATTTTGCAGGACCTCTCGACTTGGATGAATACTTACGGATAGCAAAGGTATAGTAAGGATATCAAAGGATAAGCGCGGCCTATGCTGAATAAAAGCCATAATTGAACTCCAGCCAAACAGCATGCAAAAATCCACCTAAAAGAATTTGTCAAAACGTTATACTTTAAGTGCGAAGGGCATAAAAAATATAAATAAAAATGAAACATGAGCGGCAAGGCGGTTGATCCTAATGAGAAAAGATTGTTATACTTGCAACTTTTTAAAACGAGAGGAAGCACGTTCTTAGTGCTGAAATATATCACAATTCTTTTCATGCAGCTCCAAACGAGTCTTCTGACGAGCATAACGATCAGGAAGCTGAGAACTTTGTAGTCAATCAAGTGAAAATTCTGAAATTGTTAAAAATAACTTAAAACGCGCTTCAGGTTAATTAAGGAAAATTACAATGGCGAAATTGATGTACGAATGTGGAAGCCACCAAACGGTTCTGTAGACATGTAAATATTGTAGAAATAAGGAAACGAGGCTGTAAACGCAGGAAATGCTTTCAAACACAAGTTCTCCATCCTCGGGCATGTACGGAGTTACTATGTGCTTCGGGGTTGGAAAAGCTTCTCCAAATCTAATGAGGAAAAAAGGAGTTAAAATTTGACACAGGTCCAACTCATTTTCACCTGTCACTCGATGTCTGCGCAGCTGTGTTGACCGAGTTAACGGGCGCGGATTGCTGAGTAGGTTTCACAGCAGGAAGAGCTGACGGAGCCGTCGACGAAGTGCGAAAAGACGTCCTTCTACCCATGGATGTTGGCAGTTAAACTCACCGTAGCGCGTCAAATTTTCCCTGATCTCTCAAAGGCAACAATTCATGACGAGTTGGGACTGTAAGAATTTGAGAGAAAAGTTTTATCTTCACTGTTTTTTGGTCAGTTTTACATTTACCAAAACAAACGTTACTGAGCGCCATCTGTGAAATATTACAAGAACAAACGCAGCGGACCCGTCTTGTGCGGAATTTATTGGCGTGGTCCTAAGAATATTATTTTTTTTTAAATACTTTTTCACATTAGAAAAAAAAATGGAAAAGCATTAGGTAAGGACAGAAAAATATAATAAAAATGTCAATAGCTGTAAGAAATCTTCGCTTTTTGCAGTGGAGATAACGAGAAAATCGTAGTCCCGACCCTTTTTCTGTATTTTATTTTTTATTTCATTCTACAGCGTATTTTTGAGTTAAATGATTAAAAATAAACTAGCCTAACCCAACCCAAGGTAACTTAAAATAAAGGGACTTAACCTTATTGTTCCAAACTATTGCGACAACGCAAAATACCGTATAGGACCCCTTTCACGCGGTTTTCCTCGTATTTCGCAGCTTACGATGAGCGCTTCATGAGATGCCTTCTTGCGTGGTTTCTTTAAACGCTTCAAATGACTAGGGCTAACTGACAATTCCTTATTTTTATGATGAAACTCTGAATTACCTGAGCTAGTTAAGTCGAATAAGTGCTCAATTCGCTCAAGTGAAAGGCTGCGTTTCATAAAAATAAGAAAGAACTTGAATGCAGAGAAATAATGCATGGACACAAAATTGTGCTAAATCTTACAAGGGCTTATTTTTTACTCGCTCGTTTGTACAGTACGTTTCAAAAAATACCTCGATACCTTAATAAATAGGAATACAACAATTTCCCCCTGCGACTCCATGAGCACAAAAATGTAAAAATAATAAAAAAAAAATCATGGAATCGGCTCTATGTGAACAAAAAGGACGTAAACTAGGTTACATTATTACATAGATTTGGCATTTGAGGACACATAAACCTACACAATATAAATACAAGTTTCGTACTGGTGGCCTGAACAGTGTAACACTTTGGATTTGGTTCTTCAACCCAAAATAAAATGAAGGTAAGAAACGCCAACAAAATACTGCCTACAAAAATAGTTTTTCGCATTTGGTTAAGTTTGGATGCCATGAACGAATGCCAAAAAAATGTTTCACGCTGAGGTATATGTTCTCTGATACACGATCCCCCTTCCCGTTTTTTTTTTTTTTGCCAACACAATCTGCCAACCACTCCACGAAAAAAAGATGACAAAAAAGATACAATACATTATTACACTCTCTAACTCCCTTTGTTACGCACTTTGAGCATAATGGTAGTAATGGTGGTGATAATGAACATGGTGATGTTCATGTCTGGCCACGCCTGCACGCCTCGCTTTCCCTGCCGGAGGTGTCGGAGCGGTTTTCGGGCCACAATCCTCTTCTTCGGCCTCACTTTCGTCATCTTCTGCATCAGCTTCCGTTCCCGCTTCGTCATTTGCATTGGCCAAGTGTTCCCGGACCAACCAGTGAGCCACTTGAGCCATGGCTCGTGCATGATCCCGTTCACGGTTCTTGTGTTTCAGCTGATGCAAGGGCGATCCGTGATTATGGACATGGTTTTGGGTTCGCGTTCGCCACGGTGACGTCATCGGCTCAGCGTACTCTTTCCACGTGACCTCTTCGGCTTGTTTGGCGTCCCAATGCCGCTGCTTTTCTTTCAACACCCCCTTGGTTAACTTGGCACCACATTTGCCCTCCGTTAACTGGGATGGCGGCTGTTGGCAGCCGCAGAACGGTAACGGCGCTGTCCGACAATGAGATTCATGTTCTGCTTGTTCCGCACTCCACAAACGCCCGTTTTTTCGCGGTGTCGGGTGCTGCGAATGCGGGTGCGAGCCGTACTCATCTACCGGGTCAATCTGCACTCGCCAACGCCAGTAATCTGCCTCGGCATTGGAATTTGCATTATTTCTATGATGCGACACATTAAAATTGTTGCGTTTCAAATTGGCCCGTAAGGCTTCCAAAGGCTCCAGCAAAGGGTGACATTCTTCAAAATCTTCAGGAGCGAATTTACTCACTTGCTCAGAGTGATCGTGGGCACAACATTTCCGTCTACTGCGTCGGGGTGAAGAGGCACTGGCTAACCGTGATTTAGGCGTGGGTTTATTACTGTTATTCACTTCCAGGTTAGGGTGATCGAGGACGTTTTTTACGAGGTATTCCGGTGTAGGATTAGGTACAACAGCTCGGCATTCACGACAGTTACAGTAATCATCCACCACGGCACAGGGCGCCTGCCGTGAATCGACGGCCTGTTCCTTGTCCTTTTTACGGCGGTACGAATTCCGGGGTGATTCCCAGCACTTCCTGCCCCGTTGTTCCGTCAATACGTTTAGATTCACGTCTTTCTTAAGGCAACACGATGAAGGCGTGGGCAGGTTGTTCAGCTTGGCAGCCACGTTAGCCAGTTTTTCTGCCACGGCAGCATGGGAATTGCTTTCGGTGTTGTTAGGGTCGTAGTGGTTTTCCTCGCTCGAGTCCTTTTCGCGTTCTTTTTCTTTTTCCTTCTCGGCAGACACGACCAACTTTACATGCACTGTTTTGCTCTTCGCCGGCGATAAACGCACCGACAATCCCAAGGCATCATAAATGGTTCTCACCAGCCCGGCTACATCCTATAACCGTTGAAAAAACAAACAATGAATCCACTCCATGCTTGACACGGTTAAATAAGCAAGAGAAGCAGTGTTTTCTTACGTCTTTGCTAATCTTGCCGTGGCCTTCCAAATCGTACAACGTGAACGAGAATTCTTTGGGGGTGTCGGCCGCGTCTTCGGAGTCGTTCATCTCGAGCGAGACGTCGCATTGTACTTCCTGTGGACATGAATAAAAAATAAAATACTCCAATTTACGACTGCAATTAATAAAGAGCGTTGCTTTTTTACGTAGTTGGGTTAGAAAATAAAAAAAAAATACGCGAAAAAGAAGTAATAAAATCTTAAGATAAAGAACTTTAAAAAAGATAATAACTACATATGATGCGACGATACAAGATAAACTAACAATATATTAGACGAACTTGCAAGTACTACATTCATTTGATATGAAAGTAAACAAAAAATAAAACAATACACATACAGAATGACGATTTTTTTCTAAAGTTTACATGACATCAAATGACGGACTCAAAGCAATCGTTATCGCACGATAACCCGTGTGAATAATTATGTAAAAATTACACGTGTACATACAGTCTAATGCTAAATTGTCAGAGCTTCATTGAAAGGTTCCTATCACGAACCTCCAGGAGATAAGCTGTTCGGTACATCCAAAGTTCACTATATCAGACAGGTTGTATATTTACATAAACAAGGAAAAGAGTTGGTACGGTAACAATTAAATTTTCGACAAAATTAAGCCACACTTTTATTAATACCTAAATTCTATGTTAACTTATCCAGCTACACTATGTGAATAATCGGTGAACCTTAACAATAAAAGAAACAGATACGATACACGTTGTGTAAAGTGACGCCGTAGTCATTCTTCGTAACCCATTTGAAGAGCACAAAGTATGTTCGTAAGTGCTACTGACATACGAGTTTAACAATACGACCGAAACCCCAAAGTTAACAGGATACAATGCAATCTTTTACCACAGCTGTTAGTCATATCGTGGACGCAATATGAACTTACTTGGCAACGCAAGTGGGAAGCATCTGTATTGTCACTTTCATCTTTGCCGCCGTTGGATGGTCGGGACACCAGCAAAACCGAGGTGCGGGGCGTCATGGGCGGTCGGTTGGATAAACCTATAGTGGGCGTTGCTGTACTCGCTCTGTCTTCTTCTCGCCCCAGTAATTGCTCTGTGTCAGACGCCGCTCTCAAGTCTGCTTCCGAAGGTAGGATCACTGCAGCAACGGGTTGCCCATAACAAAAGAGCCAAGTTATTTTTTCTATTCCTCAGCTAATTTTCGCACGACTCAAAGGGATTTATCACATACACTCCAACCAAATCAAAAGAACAGACTTTTTCTCTCTCTCTTTTCCTTTTCACCTCCCTCGCGCGAAAAAGTCGGGGACAAAAGATAAATGGACTTGGAAAAGGCCACACAATAATCCCAGTCCGTGAAATTTCCCTTGATGGTCTTCTATACAAGAGAAAAGCTATGGCCCTAAAGGCCTAAAAAGTCCCCGGCATGGAAAAGCGCCCAGCACGGCCCTTTTGCTGCGCCAACTGGTTTTCTTGGCACATTTATTTTGTTCAGTTCAGAAACGGCTGCTTCCCTTTTTCTTTTTCCCTTTCTTGCTCCGTTCCTTCCTTTTGGCTCAGTGGCCATCATGCAGAGCGAGCCGAGCGAGCCAACAAAGCCCAGCAAAGCGTAAAAAGGCAAAAGGGAAAAGCCCCTGCAGGCCATGCACAGCCATTTATCGCCGTGGCGGAGCAAGATAAAAGGGACACGAAGCGGCGGCGGCCACTTCAAAGAAAAGCCCATTTCCCTCCCCACACCCTGCGGACTCTGAACTTGGCCCACCGCCCTTTTCTTTGGCCTTTTTAGACATTCTTTCGGGTTTCAGCTGCTCTCGCTCAAGGACCTCAAAACCTTAAGTCGCAATATGTAAACCCTTTTGCGCTATTCACTCTTTTCGCCAAACTTTTTCAAAAGACACCCCATATCCCATCCTTTCAAAACCTCCGACATTGAGAATTGGAAATGAACAGAAGTAAAAACTTTAAAAATAAAGCTACAAAAACTAAAATAAGACAATCAAAAAAGTAAAAAAAGTGAAGAGTGCTACGCACGTTACGAGAGGACAAACAACCTTTCTGGTGATTGCTTCCAAAGCTTGGAAGAAAAAGGGTTTAAAAATAAGTTAAAGATAGCTAGTCATTAAACCAAGGTCGATCTGTTATCTGAAAGGGGGGACACGAGAGTTTCGTATACGAGCACAACAAAAAGTCGGGAAACCAGGGTGTGGTAGTTAGCGGAGAAGCTCTAGCGTGTCGAGCTCCGCCCCTTTTTTCATGGCGCACAAGGTTTCATTTCCATTTCGCTATGGCCGACGCGGCGGCGGAACGCGGTACACACAAAGCGATGCCGACAACCGGTTTGCGTGGGGTGGTGGTTTTTCAGCGAGGGGGAGGGTGCACATCGGCCAAAAGGCAAAGGAAATTCTTTGGGCCGAGTCCGAGATGCCGCCAAACACGGGCCCGGGGATGGATGGACGGATGAGGAGGGGGACACGGAAAATGAAAAGATGAACACGAAAGACGGAGAAAAAGAACTTGAGAACGTCCGAAAGAAGAGGAAGCTCGCTTTGGAAAGGATACGGCTGGGGAAGAATACAAGGAGCGCCCTTGTCTTGTATCATAACGAAGCGCTTGACACGGCTCGGACTATGACGTCACTGATTGCTCTCGTCCTCGTCCCTTTTTTTAGTGGAGTGTTGCGATTGTCAATGTCTTTCTTTCTTTTACCTGAGATGTGTCGGTATCCATTGAGAAGTTTCGCTTTCCACCATTTGACTACTTGCGCCGCCATTTGCCTGTTAAAAATTACAATTAAAATACGTGAAATGAGTATACTTTTTACATATTGCAAACGAAAAACCAGTTCAGTGCAATTTCCGCTCATAATAAACCTTGCGAATTATAAACACGGACAGGAAGGAGTTCAAGGAAAAGGGGGAAGGCAAGAAAAGATGGAATATACCCCCAAACCCCCTTTAAAGCTGACCCAAGAGCAAGCGAGATAAGGAAAAGGTGTAATTACTAATCCGTCCGCTCGGTACAACAGCGCCATTGGCCTATCAAACAGTCTTGGTACGTGTACAAAGGACTCGCCGCCACAAGCCACACAGCCGCCGCCGGAAAAAGGGGCTAACACAGGCAAAGGAAGGAAAGATGACGAGAAGGTAGATGGAAAAGAGAAGATGAGGGAACGTGGGAAGAAAGGAGAAGGTCGGAAATAGGGGAGACCTAAAAGGAAGGCAAGAATGCCTACTACCAAAGGCAACTAATTTTTTTATTTTGTTTTTGATTAGTTTTTTTTATATATTCTTTCGGCGCTCCGACGGAGCTTCCTGATTTACACGGATTTGTATGTGAACATAGCAGAATGCAGTACGCACATTCTACGCATGCATAGAAAGAATAGTTGGACAAGAGCCAAAAGAAGCAATCGAGACTAAGGACCAGAAAAACAGATTTCATTAGAAAAAAAGAGATGGTAATAAAAGGGTAAATGGGAAGCAAGCTATGCGACATTGTAACTTGGTACTTAATCTAGGATTTCGAGAAGAATGGAGCAAAAAAGTAAGGGGTCGTAGGAATCTTACTTTGTATTGGAAGGAGATTCCTGGGTTCAGGTCATATCAATGAAAAACACGTTTCTACATCCTAGAGTGAGGGTATATCCGAACGTATGATAAACACGCACATGTTCCAAAGGGGTTTTGGGTACAAGTAAACAATTCCTTCGGCCGTTCAGAAAACGGAGCTTGTCAGGCACGCTATACGCACATATGGTACTCACAACTTGACTGATAGCGGTGTGCTCTCGTACTGGTTCAAGAATGAACTTGCACCCGCAACTAGCCGCAGCTCGCGTGCACGGTATTTACGTGCAACTGCAGGCTGATGAAGGAAAATTTCTCACGTAGTAAGCTTGTTCTGCCATCTGGTAGGAGCTACAAAAAGTAGCTTCCAGACATCTAGCGGTCTGAGATAGGATCCGTCTTGCTAGAAAGAGCGCTAGTTTCAAAAAGTTATGGGTTCTGATTGCATTTTCAAACACCATTCAACGTAATTACACTATTTGTTACACAATTTTGTAAAAAGAATAACTTTATGTATTTATTTTTCTTGGTTAACCAACTGGCACAGACCAGGCTTAATTCGCATAGTAACAGAACTTCTACAAATTAACACAATAAAAAAAAACGACAACGAATTCCCTATAGCGACTCAACTTCCAGCTTAATATCACGTCCAAATGAAGAAATAGTGACCAGGCTGCGAATTGCATGCCGTTCCTCCCAAATCTTGCGTAGCCTATCCGCATAGCTTGAGTCATTAATGGCAAAGGCTGCCGTGTGAATTGCCGCACTGCGTGAAACTAGACAGGTCCACGCTTCCCAAACTTCACTGGGAGTGTCGATTTCCCATATTTCCGAGCAACCGCTACAATCTAGTACTTTGAGCGGAATGTTATGTGTCTGTAACACTTTCATCATCCTAAGAAATCCCTTCCACGTAATGCCCGGATTACACGACAATCTCAGTGCTTCTAACATTGTCATCCCAATCAACGAACTAATCATTTCAAAAAGGGGGAAACAAAAGAAACCGAATCTCTTAATAATGAGTAATCAGCTTTGTTCATGTTGTACTTAAGGACTTACTTGCTAAGCTGTTCCAGGATGGCATCCGTTATATGACATCGCGAGAGGTCAAGCAGGGTCAAGTAGCAGGATTCTTGCTGAAGGACGTACGTCGAGATCATTCGAGGCAAGTGTTCGGATTGACTGTCGGATAGTAAAGAGCCTGTAAACGATATTTCCGAGACGTAGTTGGAGCGTAGGTAGCGAAACCACATCTGAATGCCGGTTTGTGTCCAAACATTGTAACCCAAAAACCATCGCCGTACGCTACTTTCGTTTATTGCTTCGTTTAGTGTGGAGTCCCGGCCCTCGAACAGTTTCGCATCTATTGAGCAACGCTCCAGCCGTATGACGTTCAATGGCAGCACTCTTAAACACACCGCCAAGTACGGTGCAGCCGCGTTTTCCAAAGGATTGAAGCTCAGATCTAACAAGCTCAAATTCTGGAAAAAAAAAAATATATTAACACAAGAACCGTAACCGATACAAAGATAAAAATTGACGAACCGAATTGACGAAACAAAAGATACGTACATATATGCAAAGAAACTGTAAAATTATCAAATGCTACCATAATAATAATTGAAATGAGACAGTAAATATTTTTAAAAAATAAAAACTAATATCCACAACTTTAACAATTACAACAATAGCAAAACGCGCGAATAGGAAACACAAGATTACTTACTTCCAAAACCCGTTTACCAGCAGATGAATTTTGCAGGATTGCCGCTAAATGAGATAGTCCTGAGGCAGTTATCATATTAGCGCGTAATTCCAAGTGCGTTAACAAGGGCATCGTGCGTAAAGCCTCACACAAGACCTAAAAATTAGGTTAAACATAACGGCCTACAAATTCGTTTAACGAAAATTACTTTAAAGGCATCATCGTTTATACGATTGGCTACAAGACACAACTCGCGCAAACTGTGCTGCGCGTACAGAGCTCGTGTGATCGGCATCACAGCACTGGGTCCTAGCGCCAGGTTTTGCAAATCCAGAATGCACCTCGCTTCCATTTCTTCCATCCGTTTTGTAACAACGTCATTCACGTCTAGTACGCAATGTATGGTTACATGACTTAAAAGATAAACGACTAAACAAGAGAGAAATTACTGGCTTTGAAGGTTTGACAAGCATCCATATAACGCGTGTGAGGAGGTGCAACGTGCCATTTTTCCACGTGCCCTTGCACTTCTTCATCTCCGTCCGCTACCACCTTCACTAAGTCATCCCGGCTTAACAACGCTCCGTCTTTGGTCGTTAGACTCAATTCGGGTTTTACCCCGATTAAACTAAAGAAGATAATCCGAAATTTGTGTGTGTGCTAAAATGATATATTGATATGTATGAGGTACTGACGCTTCATAGCGTTTTGCTGCTTCCTCAGCCAACCACGAAATCGTGCGGGGTTCGGAAGCATTGTCGTCAGGTACGGGAATGAGAAGCAGCTTGTCCAACACTCGCACTTTCACCTTGGTATAACCAGTTGTCGTCTGCTATGCAATAAAGGTTACAAAATGTTACACACACAAAAAAAACGAGAAAAAATAATTAAAAATAGAAACCTAAGAATATAATAATCACACTATTAGAAGAGACCAAAATTATTTACAATAACCAATATTATCGAAACTGATAATAAAAGGTTAATAACAATTAAGATCCTGACAATACAAAGAATGATCAGAAATGTTAAACACATGACTATAATAACGTGGAAAATTAGCTTGGTGAGTACAATTACCTTAGCTGAAGAGACTGACGCACGTGAAGGAGTTACAGCTTCTGAAACCTCGTTGGACGGTAGTGGGGTATAATTTGGTCGGTTGGTAAAAACAGGCGATTCTGGACGGAAAACTGGAGGTTCGTCGTAGTAGGCGTCGATGTTTTCTTCAGGTTCTGTTAAAGTGATGGAAGAATTCAGCACATTCGAGTCTTTTTTCTGCCTTTTCTGCGTTGACTCAATGGGTGATGAAGTTTTGTTCGTGCGCGAGCCAGTTGTAGTAAACCACGAGTCCAGTCTTCGTTTTTTAGTTGATTTATTGGCCTGGGATTTCAAATCATCATCGAGCCAGTCGTCCACAATTTCTTCTTCATGCAGCAACGCTTTACGCGACTTCGTCGTCACCTTAGCCTTAAAAACAAATAAATAAATGCGTATGTAAAAATTAAAATAAATAAATAAAAAATTACGAAGAATTCTAGCCAAAAGAAATGATCATTATTTTAATTTTTTATAACCGCTTGTTCATTTGAATAATTTCCAAGCTTCTGAGTTCACACGGAATGAAAAATGATAGCAATAAATAGATTTGTATGCAATTATGCCAACCAACGCTAGTTTGATCGACCTACTTCTTGAAAAGCGCCTTTCCGCTTACTGCGCACGTTGTCCATTGCTTCTTTGTAAGTTTGAACCGGCACAGAAGATACTGAAGCACGCGGGCGAAAAGTGGATATTTCTTCCAATGGCTCGCTTTCTTCGTCCTCTGAATCGGAATGCAAAGGCAAGGGTTCAGGCGACACACAGGCTGCGGAGTCATCGTGTGGTGTATGCGTTTTGGATGTTTCAACGCCCACTGTAACAAATTTAAAAACTTCATGTACTGTACAATGCCATTTAGTGATCCGTTATAACTATAAGTAGATCATTTAAATGGGCACACATGTTCAAATATACGCGTCCAACTTTTCTTTCTAGTTTCTTACTCCGTTTCAAGGTTTCTAGCAGTTCTTCTTCCATTTTCCTACATTTCACTATCAAATTAGGGTCTATGGATGAACCAGCTCGTTTCCGCCATTCTCGTAAGCAATCCAAGGGCGTTTCTCCCTGCATACACACAAAAAGCTTTATTCTAAACCGAAGCAGTTACACATTAGCAATGTAACCTTGTCAGTTTTCGTAGCTACATTTGCTCCTTTTTCAATCAACAATTTCATGACGTCAATATTGCCACAACAAGCTGCATCATGAAGCGGCGTCACCCCTTCGCAATGAATACCACCCCGATCGTTAACCCAGGCCCCGTTTTCCAGTAACAGCGCAACAATCTCCAAATGATCATGATTGGCAGCTTCGTGCAAAGGCAACCAGCCGCAGTTATCCCTTGGATTTACGGAATGTCCCTGTTTTGATCAAAACAATAATCTGAGTCAACTATGCACTGAAGCATAAGTTACTTTTATGATAAGTAATTTTGTACTGCAATTGTAAAAATAAAAAAAAAAATACTGGAAGATAAAAACAATAGTTCAAACGAAATAAAAAGGAACAATTAAATAAGAAAACTACTAACGGTAATAATATAAGCTTTTCGTAAATATACAGTATAATAATATACATAGCACTAAAAATAGAATATCGATTACATGCTGCAAAAGTCGTCGAGCACAGGCAAGATTTCCAGCAATGCAAGCTCTATGTAAAGCTGTTTCGCCCTTCTCGTTACGTTTTTCCACATTTCGTCCCGTCTTTCTAGGCCGAGACCGTGAACTCGTCGAGGGCTTTTCTTCATCTGAATCTTCGTGGCCGCTATCTGCAACAACTAGTGTCTTCAAGGTGCCCTTTACAAACTAGTGGGATTTGCGTCATTACCCGAAATATCACTCAGATCTATATCTTCTTCCTCTTTAATAGCTTTCACGTCCTCTTCTTCAGGTACACTATCGGGCTCCTCGGATATTCTATAAATTTCACACAGCCTTTTCACCTCTTCTCGTGTGATTTCTAATATTTTCAATGATCAAGGTAATTACTGTGATAAGTTTTTTTTTTCTTTCATTAATACCTGCATCATGATCTTGTTTGAATGTATTTTGGATAACGCTTAAATTATGAAGGGCGTCCACCATTAAACGCGGACAACTGGCTGATTTCGCGTACTCAGATGCTTCGTCGTAATGTTTCTTCAAGGTTTCATAGTCAGCTCCATTGTTTTCTTCCGCGCTAGCAATGTTTATCAACGTTCTGGCAGCCTGAAATTAAAAAGAAATGTGATTACATGGAATTTAGCGGCAAATTTAGGTACTTCTTTGGCATTGCCCAGTCTACAATGAATGTTAAGTTCTTTCTTCATAGTTTCTAGGGCTTCTTGGTATTGCTTCAAATCGTTGTAAGTAGCACTCAGGGAGTAATACAAGGGAATCATATCTCTTTCGGCAATTTTGGCTTCTTGCGCAGCCTAAAAATCGAAATTGATCAGGCAAAAGTGTAAAAAATGTATTTTTAGTATTACTTGAATTGCTTTCGAGTAAAATTGTGCAGCAGGAGCGAAAGCTTTCAAACCACTGCATAAATCTCCCAAACGCTCAAAAAGTTTACACTGTTTCTCGGGGTCTTTTGGCTCCATTGCGCCTAGTTCATCTTCTGCCCAACAAATCCTAACCAGAGTTCTCAAATCTGTCTCTAGTTTTTCCTTATCCTCATCTGTGACCGGGTGTCCGGCTTGAATAAGCTTACGGTTCAGCAATAAGTAATGTTTGGCGCTGGAAAAGTCTTGCAGCATCCACATAATCTGAACGATTATGTTACTATTTGAAAAAAAAATAATAAAATTTTCGTAATACTTGAGCCTTGAGGTTTAGCGCGCTTAATTGCATTGTTTTATTTTTGAGTGACCTAGCTTTTGCCAAGGCTTGATTGGCGTATTTAAGTGCTTCGTGATATTGACCATGCCTACACAGGATTTCAGCTAAGAAACAGTAGCAGCGATGTGTATCCTCTTGGAGTTCATTAGCAATGCAAATATGTAAAGCCTACAATAAGTTCGGTTTATTTTGTATTCGTTGGGCAAGTCGAATTGTATTACTTGTTTGTAAAGATCAATGGCTTCCGTTGTTTTGTTCTGAAACTCTAAAATCATGCCAATGTTCAAGAAGAGTCTGGCTTTCATTTCCATTCGCTCTTTCTTGTTCACATTTTCATCTTTAAGTCTGCAAGATGGAAGTTAATTATTCAACAAACTAAAACTTCTGCAAACAATACATACTGTTCGCAAACTTTAAGGCTTTTAATGAAAGCTTTTTTGGACATGGATAAGGTCTTCATTTGATTCTCTTTATCGCCATTATTTTCAAAAGTTTCAGCCTGGCATAAAAACGTTCGTCCCAAGGTAGCCAGAGCTCTTTGCTCTTCTAACAGATTATTTGCTTCTTTGGCAAGGTCTGGGTGTTAACAAAAGCAGCACGTTAGTTATTTTCTTCCATAAGAACATGTAAAGTACCCAAGTGTTTATGTTGGTGCCACAAAGCCGTTGCATAATCTCCAGTATCACAGTACACTTCTCCCAGTTTTCGGTGAGCAACAGCAACACCGATGCTGTCTTTCAGAGCCTCGCACGCATTTTTCTCTTCCTATTGCGACAAAAAAGATTAGTTTGCACATAAGATGTAACGCTTATTTGAAAGATTTGTTTTAAAAAATGAAACAAAAAGAGTTCAAACCTCGTGTTCGGTCAAAGATTCCGCAAATTTACCGTTTTGTCTCAGGGTCTCTCCCAAAGATTGGCAAATAAGAGCGACTTGCTTTAAATCCCCCTTTTTAATGGCTTTTTGTTTATCCAAACGTAGCTCTAGACCGAAACAAACGTTCATATTGCAATCAAATGTAAAAGCTTAAACTGAAGGTGATAGATAGCTTACTTGATATTTCCTTCAGAGAATATTCAGCCATATTTATCCATACATATAACTAGCGATTTGCTAAGATTAAAAATAAAACCAGAAAATTTGTCAATTTTTCAATTGTACAGATTTGTTTTCAGTCTGTTCCAACTTCAGACACCCGGTTGCCTGTTGTTTGGCGCCGTAACCGAAAAGTTAGTGATCGATAGTGAATTCAGTACGCCATTTCGATTAAAAAGCGAAAATCCGCTGAAATTATCCCTTGGTTTCTCACTTTCGCTTTTCTTACACATAAGAAAATACTCTTTTTATTTCTGTTTCTATAAGGATTTACATTACACCAACGAAAAAAAAAAATAATAATTTTTCAGTGATAAACCAATATTTGCACTGACGAATTATGGTGTAGCTAAGACTAGAATGCGACTAAGAAAGCATGAATTCAAGAGAAAAAATCTCCGAAGAATATTTTTCGAATATTCAGAAATTCTGGTGTGTCTACAAAACTGAATTTCAAACCCAGAGCCGCTCGTTATCAGTTGCTACCGAAACATTTTCAATAGGCCCACAAGGACTTGAGGGATCCGCTTTGAACGGAATTGAGCGAGAATGGTAGCACTTTGTTTAATTTTGGAAATTAGATTTGGAAAGTGAATTAAATTACTAAAAAAATCTGCAGATTTCTTTACAAGTTGTACGAACACAAAAAATAATTTAGAAGGAAAAGAAATTCGAAAGCGAGGTTCCGAAATTTCTGAACAAGAGGGAAAGGTGTTAATATCGGGTAGGATTTGTATTTTTATACAAATAGTTCTTAATTAAACCGTCGAAAAATTCTTCATAATGTAGAGCTTCAGGTATGTTAATTATGTACGTAATCTGCAGTATAAATCTTTAAGAAGCCATGGCAAATTTAACCCATTTCGGTTTTCCTGAACTTCTAACTGGTGAAAATATGGATTGCAGTTAAAAAAAAAAAAAAAAAAAAAAAAAAAAAAAAAAAAAAAAAAANAAAAAAAAAAAAAAAAAAAAAAAAACTGCTTTTAGCCCCGAAGAAGACGGCGAAAACGAGAGAGCGAATGTTTGTAGTTATGTTGTCATCAGTTATGCAGGATCTCAAGGTTGCGGTCGAATCTCTGAGCTTGCTCCTACACATCTTAAACGACGAGATGAGGTCTGACCTAGAAATTTTGCAGAATCATGCTTACACGCCAGTACAGCAAGATAGACACATATGCCTATACTGACGGGGAAGGAAAGATTACTAGCCTTGCAACCAAGTTATCACCCGAAAACCATAAATTCGGAATGTAGCCCTTTCGCTAAGCCTACCCAACCTAATCAAATTACACCGCTGCCTCCGAATCATTAAAATTCTCCAGGTAAAAGGAAATGAATTTCACATGGTCGGTCCAACTAGAGATCTCGCACTCTATTTTTTATTATCAAATTACTCATATGATATTACATAATTAAATGGTTGCAGCGATGATTTCAGCGTAATACTAATATTTCGTTACTTATAAAATCCTAATTTATTAATATTTTTTTCTAAGTAATCCCTACCCAAAACTTGTTTCTTTCCATTTTGGGACTCTTGGTAATTTATTTGCTTCATGATCAAACCACTTGTGTTTTCATTTCATTACTAGCATGAACAAGCTAATAAAGGCCATGGTAGTCATGAACACATGGTCTTTGTGGAGAATTACGTAAACTTAATTGCGCCTCATCTTGGAAGTGCGTAGAAGATGAAGAGTATGAGTAAACCAAGGATTCTTGTAAAAGCTTCCTCGCCGAAAACATTTCCAGGTACAAAGAAGTCCTCCCTTGACCACCCTCATCTTCAGCTTCTCGAACATACAAGGTCACTTGTTACGTATATAAAACGAGTGTCTCTGTACCATCGACCAGAAGATCTTCCACATCTTCTGGAACAGAGAAACACATTGAAATCAGCACATCCATGAAGTACTTTTTGGTAAGTTAATAATAATAACCACGACTTATGTGTGTCTTTACCGAAGAGAAGTGCAAGAATGAAAATGAAACAATAATTCCTTTTTATTAAATTTTCAGGTACCTTTTTTGGCGGTGATGTTGCTTTTTGGGATGGCAACCCGTGCTTTTCCTGCTGAGGCGGACTTGACTGGCGCAGTTGCTCCTGCTACGCTTGTCGAAAATGGTTTATCGGATTTGGTTGACAGTGAAACCAAACGTAGGAAATACGGAGGCTACCATCATTACGGTTATGGCTACCACCACAAGAAATGGTACAAGGGATAAACCACGTACGTGAACTATCTATGTAATTGTTGTCAAACACTTCGATCTACCCTCGTGTCATTCGATGAAAGCTAAATTTCCTTAAACTCGCACGTTCGCTGTCATACTGCCGTTTCAAGATTCTAATACAAACCACTCAATCTAAGCAGGAAATGTTTTATTTTCATTTTATCTGTCAAATTTGTTTTCAACACTATTAAAGGCTTGAGAGAGGTTAACACATCGAGATGTGTCTCACCAAGTCCACCTTTTCAGGGTCGTTTTCCTTACGTAACCTCGGAAACAATAAGCGTAGGAGATGCGTATGCAATACTTAATGTGTATAGGACTTTCCCCTACTTGATTATATTTTCAAGGTTTTAGACTATTCTTGTCATTCCGTCAGCGCGTAAACGAAACAAGCTTAAGGTTATGCTTCGAATCTTCGTCGAACGTTCAGCATGACAATTTACGGGACGTCGTCGAGATTATGGAAATCCACCGGACATCCCTATAGTGTAACCCTGTTGAGCTGCGAAGACCTTCATGACAAAAGTGTGCTTTGTTTTTGTAATAAGAAGGCTGCAGTTGTATAAAAATCCCACTGTCTACCCATTTTGGAGTATCAGTCTTGCACTGCGGTTCATCTTGGATAAGCAAAAGCTTTATCAGACGTGCAAAAGCAAATATAGCCAATACAATCACAAAGGTAAGTACCATAAAATTACCATTTGAAAATAAAGAAACCAATAAAAGTCATTCTTGCTGTTTTCAGATGCGCAAAATATTCATGATGTTGGCGGTCTTGTTCGCACTCGTGGCAGTGGCCACTGCTTTCGAGAAAGACAAAGATAAAGGCGAGAAGAAGCCTGTCGCTGTGGCTATTACTAAAGAAGCGAAACCAGTTCCTGTGCCCCCTCCTAAGGACCTGAAAGGCGCCCAATTTTTCTACAAGCTTTACAATCCCTATTATAACTATCCCTATTATTACGTTAGACCCCATTATAAGCGTATTGTGCGCCCCTTGCACTACAAGAAATACCATTGGTAATCTTTTGAATATTCCGGATCCTCTATATTACTGCACATTTGTACGTAAACGCTATTCCCCTTCATATTCGTCTCATCGCAGTCGATGCAATACAAGTTTGTTTGTGAATTTACAAGCACTTTCGATTGAATACACAGAATCACTTCTGAAATAATTATTTATGGGAAGTTGAGAAAATAGACTTTAGAAATAAGTAATTAAATAGCAATCAGATATTTAGATTCACTTTTCCGATAGTAGGATTTTTAATTCACTTGGTTTCAATTGTCCAATGTTCCTGTTTTCCACAATATTATATCAATCATTCCTGCTCATAGTCTACTAGTATAGCTCCAGTTTCTTTAGCATAGAAAAAAAGTTCTGCGTTTGGAAGAAGCTATACTATTATTTTATAATTTTATTTTTTTCTGTTTTTTCGATCTGTCGCACATGACGTTTTTTTTCAGATCACTTAAAAAAGGGAAAAATGTAATAAAAATCATAGACCTCGAATTTCATTAGAGAGAAACTGGTACAAAGCAAATTCTTTTCAGGACATTATCAACCTGTGCACGGCATGAAAGACAATCATTACTGCAATCACGAACGCTTAGCCTCACCTTAGATAGCCTATGTAACCAAACGTCTTCTAGGTTTGTAGTTCGTCATATTTTAAAGACAGAATATGTATTTTTTTATAGGAATAAATAAAAAAAAATTTGAGATGTAATGTTCTATTTGAAACACAATGCTTTCATTTTTCGTTCACGAAAATTCCAAACTCATTTGAATGGAAATAAACAGACTAAGACTAAATGTATAACTTCAACATGATGATCGAATCATTTGTCAAGAGAACGTGCCTCGATTTTGCAATACAATGGTTCGCAAAGTATAAAATACAGCTCTCGTGCAGATTACATTGACAATTCCTTTGTGGCTTAACCAGCAAAACACAAGTTCAAACACCGAAACTTAGGCACGGTGTTCAACTTCCCATAATTCAACGTAAGTTCCAAACAATTCATAAGCCAAACCATATTAAAAGGGTACAGATAAAAAAATTGCAAAATAAATAAAAAAGAGTTTTACGCTAATATAGAGGTCCCACTATTTCATATCTAGTAGTCGTGTAACTTTTCGTAAATATCTTCCAACTCTACCATGTCTTCGCTCTGAATAGTAAATCTGTAATACTTCATTTGCAAAACACATAGACATATTGTCCGACCCCAAAGTCCAACTTGACTCCACCTCCTGGTCGTTTATTCAGTTGAGGAGACTCTGATTTTCACTTTCGTCTAGCCTTACTTTTTGTTTTCTAGAAGCTCATTGTATTACATTTAAAGTCAGGACACCGTTACATCTAAAGAGTCTTTTCACGTTACACTTTCATCTATTCATAAAGTAAAAAATAAAAATCTGTATTCTTTTTCGTAGAACCCGCGCGTTTTAGCTTAGCTAACGATAAAATTATAGCTTATGGTGTAACTATTAAATTGAATGGAGCACTTGAAACGAAACAGCATTGAAATTCTCCATTAATATTCATACTGCTGTTGACGATGCTGACACTTTCCTGAATAGTGCCTCAGTATAGCACACTCAAGTCTGACATAATCACACACCAAAGTGCAGATTCACAGTACTTTGCAAAGTTAACTTCAGTTCACAAGATTAACGATAATTAATTAAGAACAAGCCGGGGTTGTGCCCTTTATAAAAATCTGCAACAGCTCCCTTGTTCTCTCACAGTGACTAGACTACGGTATCAAAGTTTATAATCTCCAGGACTTTCTTGTGAAAAACTTTCAACATAGGGCATCAAACGAGGGATTTGTTAAAGCTACGTCAACAACTACGTCACAACTACTGTCATCCAAATTTTGCGCAATATTTCCCCAACCTCTCGGTGTCAGCCAGTGCGAGCTCCAGCACATTAAAATGCGTAGAGGAAACGAGGAAAATAATCTCAAAATACGTGCTTTTTTAACACCATGCCTCTATTAGACCCGCCTTGCCTGACCGACTTCTCACTATAAATGGATCTGCAAGATCACAGGTCTAGTATCAGTCGTTGTTGACCAATTTCAGAGCGCTATTTTGTACATCAGGATTTTACTAGCTGCAGTGATCAGTTACCAAAATGAGTCGAAAAATCTTCCTACTTTTCAGTGCAATCCTGCTGAGCATCAGCCTTAGCGTAGCAGCTCCGCAATTCGGCGTCCCTCAGGAACAAAACGAAGATCCTGATAGTGGAGAAAATCCTGCCGACACCAACCTTCCCATTCTTGACCTAAGCGGTGGTTTCGAAATCAACGCTGGTTTGGAAAACGCGTGGAACCCTTGGCCCGAAAACGAACAGCCTGACGAAGAAGGCGTAGAAATTGAAGAAATGGAATACCAAGAGCTTGGAGTGCCCGAAGCATCCGAACCACTAGAACAACCCGAAGCACCAGAATTATATAGTGTCCCTATTTTAGTGGGTGTTCCCGCTCCGTTAGACGGATCAGAAACGGTGCCCATGAGCGAAAGCCAATGAGAACAAAAAGAATCCCTCGAAAACTTTGGGAGCCAGTAGTAAACTACGCATCCATCTCCACTCAATACATTTTATATAAACAGTGACTACGTGTGAAATTTGATGTAACAGAAAATAAATATGTATTAAAAACTATTTCGATTTCAAGTATTGTTATATCAGCTTCAAACACGGTTATTCACTCTTTCACTGACAAGCTTTTTCATATAGAAAAGTAAAACACATCGAACCTATACTTTCACTTTGTATGACAAAAAAGCAAGGAAGCATATCTATCCTGTTCACGGACAAACGACACAATCTAAGAATATGTAATGTGACCGAGTTTAACTTTCCGTGTATGTGACAAAATCGTATACCCCAATAGGGCCAACGGATGGTTGCTCTTATACAGAATACAGGTTCTACCGATGTAACTTTGTATTGCAAAGCACAGAATGCTTGGCAAGAAGCTCTTTTTTTTTTCCTTAAAAAAACTAGAGAACATTAAAAATAAATTACAGTGGGATATTGTTATAACGAACACTCCTAAAACGAACTAACGGCTTTAATAGACACGTCATAAATTCCCGAATAATGTAAATATAAAAAGCGTCTGATACCGCAACTTCGGATGCACCGAAAAAATTTTCTGGTCGCGAGATGTTCGCTATATAAGATAGGTGTACAGGTTAAAGCTTATTATAGTAAAACTCGCTACAAAGTACACGTGGGGACCCGAAAATTTGTTTCTTGCAGCCGACTATATATTACTAATGTAAAAAAAATATTTCTCATTTCGCCGGGATATGTGGACTTGTACAAAACCGCCCATTGTTGTTTACGTCTGACGTACGTTACAGTGAGATTTTAGAGCATTTAAATAAAAACTGGGCAAATACAGTTAACAATCGAGAAACCATGAGATACAGTGCACATGCTTCATTTATTAAAGGCCGTATGTGATTTAATTCGCTGAACATATAACAAATTACAGGTCAGAAATATAGGTCATCTATAGCTCAGCCATGACGAAATGCGCTTCATTTCTTGAGTACAAGTTTCCTTCTTGATTTACGAAACAAAACTAGTTTTAGCCCTGAGATTCTCACCCGCTCGAACCAGCTGTGAGCATCACCCGAACTCGACGTCACTTATTACCGCAAAACATAACAACTCTGAAAGCAAAGGGCAGAATGATGCGTTACGATATAAAACAAACAGATACAATATATACATATAAAAATAACTTTAGTTTGAAAGAAACCTGAGGTTAATTGTCTTGTTTGACAATATTTCGTTACAATCTACGCCCAAAGCTGAAGGTAGATTTTCCCAATTGCTCTCAAGCTTATTACTGGCGTCCGTGGATTGAAATTCAAAATGATAAATGGCGGGAATCAAGTTAAGGTCACCGTATGGGCCTTTGAGGACCAAATAGTGCACTGCCATGGCATTCGGGCTTCTTGATTTCAAGGTCAACTAAGAAATTATATAAGTTAGCACTCGTTAAGACTAGTTATAACACATACTTGGTATGCTAGCGAGCGTTGGGCGGCTTGTGTAGGATCTTTGACGGGGCTAACGATTTTCGCTTTCACAACCCACTGTTGTCCGAAGGCCGAAAAACGAGTCGACTCGTAATACAGCTGATGGATGTACTCTTCGGTGCGGTACGCTTTCAGCTGGATGTCTGCTCGATATAGCAGTTTAAATATAAAACAAAATAGACTCCATTCTTTTACCGGTGAAAGCAATCTTTTCGAAAGATAAATAGTCAAAAATTTGATTCAAATATAATTCCCGTTGATATCTAGTATTCTCTGCGGTCTGCAGTACCGGAAGAAGCTCTGCCCCTTTGAGCTGTGGACGAACACAATTCCGAACATGTTCTTCTTTCTCGCAAACAGCACCGCGCCACACGCAGCCTATTAATTTGTACTTGCAATCTACTAGCCTGTAAAACCAAAATATGAGTTATTATTTTTTCATTATTTTACAATTAAAGGAATAGAAAGTTCGAGTTTAAATAACCTTTGTTGACAAAGGTCCTTCTCGTGATGGGCCAAGGAATGCCGTGGGAAAGTTTGTGAGCAAAATGAACATACACCAGGGAGTTCCAGCACAGCCTTTTCTACGGCCAAGTTTCGGACAGCTGACGTGCGAGAAATTTCCACACGACAATTCGGGCAAGTGGAGGTTTCGTCTCGGAGTTTTGCATCGGCGAGTAAATGCATAAAACAGCCAACGCACATTAGATGACCGTTCGTACACTGTAAAAATGACAAAAATATTAAAATGATGCATTCAGAATGGATAGTAGACTACGGACCTGGTAAACGGCATCGGGAGGCAAGTCTAAGCAAACTGAACAACAAAGAATCCCTCCTATACGGTCTTCTATCTTACTTTCGTCCCATTTCTTACGTTTATTAGGAACCGGTGTTACTTCTGAATCAGAAGATTCAACAACTGGGTCAGAGACAGTAGTCAAAGTAGTCGACGAAGGGTTTGACATGCTCAAACTAGTCATTGTGGACTTGAACTGTCAACTCACTAAACGTATCTACATCTCACACAAGTCAGCTGATCCCAAGTAAACAACGTTCCCTGGCGAAACCGATGTGGGGAGGTAGGAACTAAGCCACGCTCACACAAAGAACGCGAAAAGACCTTGCAATATTCCACGGTGTACCCGAAGTCGATCGCTTTACAGGTCCCTCTCAGGTGTGGGGTGTCGCAACTTGAGCGCTTGCGTTATGGAATGCGAATACAGAATTTCTTTATTTCTTTTACTTTTCTTATTACTTACTACTATTATTAGTATAAAGTTATTATTACTACTATTACTATCATCATTATTTTCTTTCTACTTTAACTATTATTGTTACTACACAGTGTATATTGCTTATTGCATCAGAGTTGCTTCACAGTAGTGGTAATCTTCCGACTTTTTCAGACAAACAAGTTATCGAAGAGTGACTTAAAAAATGTTTTTTTTTTTTATTCGCAACAATTAATTTCAGATAACTTTTTTATTTCCTTGTGAAATAAGTTTTGAATCTAATCTCGCCTTGCAGCTTTTCAGGCCCAGTACAGCCACTTGACTTTCCGCAGCTTTAATTTTATGCATCAAACGCAAGCCAACATTCAACAGCGGCGACGATCTTCCGTCTTTTCTCTATTGCTATAATTCCACTTTTTTGAGCCCCGGGAACTCAAATGTGAAATAACTCCTCACTAGCTTGAATGAAACTTCCAGTAAACGTTCTAAGTAGCTGCTTTTGCACAAAAATCATGACGATTTCTTTTTATAAATAGGGTTAAAAGAATTTGGGTAAATTTAGGATAGGGTAGTTAAAGCTAAGTTAGGTTATGTTTGATTAGATGAGGCAGTTGACATTGGCAATGAATGACAGTACCGTGAGGATAACACTTGAAGGAATTTAGTCCACAAAATGTGAAATTACGGTTCCAAAGTTCCAGAGGAGTTCTCGAAACTGAACAACTGTATTACTAAGTAACCAGTTGATCGTGAATTAACGAATTACGGAAAAAATCGGGAAACACAACGAACTTGTGTCCGACGATTCAGAAGTTTCGCTTTCGATTCTTGTAGTGATGCAATCGATGATCGCATATTAATGCTTTTCTGATTTCACCTCCGCAACACCAAAGATTTGGCGTTCAAGTTGTTGAAGACGTTGACAAAGCTTAACATTCACATCCTTATTCCGGCGTAGGATAGACTGAGCCTCCGCTATTTTACCACGTCCTTTGCCGATAACCTATCGTTCAGCGAAGAATTCCCCATCATTAAGTAGCTCTTCTGTCTCCTTTGAACTAATTATGTTTTTACCCAAGCTGACCTTAGTTTGGCCCACTCTTCATCCAAATTATGCATTTTAGTGCAAAAGGCGTTCCTTTGTGAAACAATGAGACAGGAAAAACATTAAGAAAATACTACTGCAAGGAAGGACATTATGCGTACACGTCTTCTTCCTCTTCAGACTTGCCAGCCTCGAGCTGTTTTTCAAATTTTTTCAATTTTTTTGCCAGCTCGTTGTTTCCACTCAACACATTTTCGAGATCAGCTTTCACTTCGTCTAGTTGAGCCGTAAGGGCAGTAAGTTCTCCTATAGATGCAACACATTAACAGTTCAACATCTTAATTCTTAATTTTAGTATCACTAATTACCTTCCAGTTGGTTTAACTTCGCTTGTCTTGGTTGTCTTTCACGTTCCAATTTAGCCAACTCTTTGGTCCGCATGTCTTGCTCCTGCTGAAGTTGGGTTAGACGCTTTTCCTGTACACAGAAAAACACGCTTGGAATTCATTGTTGCTATGATGCTGGTAATTAGAGGTAAATCCATAATACCTGAGCTATTAATACCTCCCGCAATTCGTTTGGTACAAGCTCATGAGATAAGAGATCACCGAACTGGAACTTGCTTTGAGTCATTTTGGGAAGACTTGGAACAACAGACCAAAGGACGCCAGATATTCGAGTTTGTTCGGTTTTTGCAGTAGCCGTGGGGCGGACGGAAAAACGGTCACGAGCGAACAACGGGGAGAGCGGGAAAACTGCGAAGTCGGGTATGCGAAGCGCGAACTCGGAATTGAGAATAGCAAAACGCAAATTTCATTCGGATGGCAAACCACCCGGATTCCGTAAGAATAAACCGTGAAAGATTTTCTTATTCCATTTCAATTTTATATTGCTTAAGCTGTTCTGTACTCGGGGATATTACTCCTGTTCAAGCATGTGTTGTTCAAGCAAATTAATGCGCTATGTCTGTTATTTGCGGCGTCTATGTGGCTTTTCCTCTTCTAATAGCTTCTGTTTTATTTTTCAGATCGTTTCCCTTTGGTTTTTGCTTGTAATGAGTTAGCTGCATGTTTAAAAGTAGTATTGTGAGAGGATTTCATAGTAAGGCTAATACTTCTTGTAGGCCTACGCCCCGTCCGTAAGTTTCCGGCCACAGGGAACTTCAAGGTGGAAAACACAGTATAAAGGTTCCCTAATGCTGTGGTTCTATTTAATAGTCCTGATGCCAGTAATGTAAAGGCAATGATAGTTATGTTTCTTTATTTCGATGTCTCTTTCTGTAATTCGAGGAGAACACATTACCGTAAAAGCTGCTTCAAGAAAACTCTCACGTTAGGATACTACCGGATCAAGAATTTTTCTAAATATTTTCGCATCTATGTTCCACAAAGCCGTGGAATTTAAATTGTACTGCCAAGATTGCTGGTGGATAGTAAGTGCCTTTTCAGGAACAAAAAATGCCACAAAAAGTCCAAAATGAAACACACCGATATAACCCTTCTGCAAAGGAACCAAACTTGATTCACATTTAATGATAAACTACGTAATACATTGGTTTCCAATAACTGTACGCAGAAATCCCGCAAATTCCGAAGTTAATTCTTAGTTCGAGTTGCTTTTGATAACGATCTTCGCTACGGCGAGACCCGTGGTATCAATCTTCCTTCGGTGTCCTTGGATGCAAAGCTAGAACAGAAATATATAACTTTCAATTAGTTTTCCCTTACCGAATAATTTTCAAACTACTGGATCGATGTTCGTACCTGTACTGGATCATTTGAGGCTGGGATTTCGAGTTCAACAGTTTGCCAATCCACGTCGGGCTTATTATCTTGATATGTAAGAGTTGCTAAGGTTATATTATGGGATTTCCGTAAGTATGTGAACACCCTGAGTTGCGCATCACTCAAAGTATCCGCTCTCAACCAGTAATCGAACTGCAGGCTACCACCGTACGGAAACTGAAGGTTCTGGATGGTATGATAGTGAGCATAAGTGTTGATTGGAACTGGGTAATTGATTTCGATGAATCCTCGGCCTTCAGGAGGTCTCAAAACGGCACCAGACTCCGCTGAAATGCTGCTATGAACCCAAATATTGTCTTCGTTGTTATTCATCCAAGTTGTGCTGTTCACAATGGCGCTGTAATCGTCCACAAATTCGAAAGCAACATACGGTGTCGTAACGACTATATAGTAATTGTCGTGCATCACCAATACAATAAAAAACAGTATTTAAGAAACCCAACATTTAGCAAATGTGGTAGTACCTTGTGCAGTCGTAGTCTCAGGTAGCTCTGTAGGTGTTGTAACTGAGGGTGCAGGTGAGGTAAAAACTAACCATGTTCAATTCATTATATAAATAGAGTTTTTTTTCGTTAAGTGAGTTACTTACTGCTCGTGGTTTGTTCCTTTGTTGTGGACAAAGGAGCTTCGCTTGACATTTCTGTGACTACAGTTGCATCCGTGGAAGTCGCAGGAGCTAGAGTTGACGTTACTACATCCGAACCATCTTGAACAAGAATTCTCGCGATAGCAAGTCCGTTATTTACGTGCCTCCTTCGATAACCTTGAATGCACAGCTAGTAAAACAAACATTAATTTATGTATTTCAACTTTTCAATGGCAAGCTATGTAAATTACGGTGTATTGGATACCTGCACAAGTTCTTCAGTAGGTGGGATTGTAATTCTCACAGTATGCCACTTCGAGCCATTGGGATCGGTGTATGTACTCGTGAGATTGCGTAAAAGCACTGCTTCGTGACTCGTTAGTTTCATGAGCTGAACCAATAACTCGATGTCATTTCCGCTTTTGGATACCAGCCAGTAGTCCAACTCTATCACCCCACCGTTGGGAAACGCCAGAAGTTCTATGGTGTGATAGTGTGCCATACTCTCCGTGCCGGATGGGTAGTTGATTTCGATGAATCCTCGGTTGCCGGGAGGTCTTACGGAATACGTTTCGTCTGACAAGCTGCTATGAACCCATACGCTGTCCGTTTGATCGTTGCGCCAATAGGTGCTGCTTACGATCTGGCTATAATCGTCAAGCATTTCTTGGCCCAATTTGGGCTGTTTGACACCAGTTCGAATGTTGCCTAGAGCGAAATGAATTTCCCTTTTCGGTAAGTTCCATGATGGCACGTACTTCGATTGCACCGCAACAGTGAGTACAACAAGTGCGAAGATCTTGCTGTACATCATTTTCCTGTAGGATAACAAACTCGTTACTTCCAGTAAAATAAAATATACCAGCAAGTTATTATTGAGTATAGTAATATTGTGTGTATTCTAAGTACCTTATTTTTATGTGAATGTATAAGTACTTATGTTTATAACTTGTATGGGGATGTTAAGCGTATATTAATTAGTACTGTATGGCTTACTTTCAAGAAGAGAACAAGTCCAGGTGGTAAAGCTCTTCTAGATCTTACTGGACTCCTTTACAATTGAAAGTGTGGCGACTCCTTGTCTCGTAGCCTATCTTTAACACACCAACGACGCAAGTCTTATCGCACCGTACCTTTACACCTGCTGGCATTTGCTGCATAGTGAATACGCAAGCCTTCATACTCTAATCGGGGGCGGAAAAAAGAACAGGTGAAGCTTGGCAAACACTACTTTATCGCTCCAGTGCAAACAAAGCTAGAGATCTTGCAACTAGTTCGTTAACTGGCTGAATCGTACATTCTTCCGCACAGAAAATCTTATCGGAATTAAGTATGCTGCTTACATCTCCACTAAGAGGATACAACGCAAGATAAAAGCGTAATACTGTACCGTCAAACGAAGTCGTCATGTAATGAATACATTGGACACGTGGAAGTCATTAGCCTTGAAACCAACAGACTTGTGTGAAACCTTTCATTAAGCCTACTCGAATTTAACAGTATCTTATACACTTCTCTCTAACATCACGTTGGCACGGAGCAAAGTTGCATTTCTTGCTCATTGTCATAGTTATGGCTTTCTTGACGTCTTCAGTGCAGGAAAAGATATCGTAATGGATTTAGTTGTTCGATAACAACACACTGTAAAGTACCATCATTGATTAACCCAACTTAAAATAATACGAGAGGTCATAGCTGCAGATTTGCTTTCTTAAGAACTTTTTGTACTTCTGTAATCTCAAGAATAAAATGTAAATATAAAACAAAAAGAATAACGCTGGAAAAAAGCTTTGAAGAATTAAAAAAATTGCCAAAGTTATAGGCCACTGTTAATGGCCCTCTCTTTGTGATATGTATCTCAACTTTCATCATATACTTTTTCATTAAGTTTGTCAATAAATGCCAGCAAAGAGCAGTTGCCCATGCTGGATCAATTACTAAAAAAATATTTCAACGAATTACTAAGAGTCTTGTTGGTCGTTACACACTTTATGAAAAATCTATGTGTCAATTCAAATAAGTCTTCTAACAGTTTAAATTTTTCTCAACAAAAAACTTTCTGCGTTTTGATCAAATTAGCGAATATAGAAAGAAACGCTCGTTTTTGAAAGAATTGTGCCTCAATTTCCCAACATTTTGGCGAATCAATAAAAATAGTTAGTCATTCCTAAGTCATAGAAAAATATCAATAGCAACGGTCAACGCTGTGTATTAGAACGCTCTTCTTTGCACTACATATAATATGAGTTTTACATACTTTTTCATAGCTTTGAATTTAGTTTCGGAAGCACCAAGTTTTCAACCAGCTTTACAGCGTAAATGGCCGTTCCGGGTGCCGTAGTAACGCCGTAACCACCGTGGCCATACTGATGTACTACCTGAATAACACCAGATTAAAGTTTAAGTTTAATAACAGCCAAGTCTTGCAAAAATTGAAAGACAGTAGAAAAAATGGAAAGGAACCGACATGGCACGATAACTGCAATAGGAGAAGGAACATAACCCAGCTATAACGAACCCTCTTATAACGAATTATCAGCGAAAACTTGTGGGTTTTACAAATGTACAGAACAAGCTTCCGATATAACGAACTTATAACATACAGCAGAAAATGCTATAACGGACTACCGGTTATTAAGTACAACACGTCTCGTCGAAACAAAAAGCATTTAAGCCAATGCTGGTTATAACAGACAATCGGCTTAACATCCTAATATTGGGTTTCATAATCCATGGGTTTCGTTAAAGCAAGATATTAGTGTAGTAAATAGGCATTACCGAAAAGCTAACAAACCTGCAAGATTTTATTTTCTTCAGGAATGCTAATCTTTTCAACTTCGACGCGAACTGGGTCGCGATGTGGTCGCAAGCCGGTTACTTCTCGCACGACTTCGGCATTTTTCAAACTAGGAAGCAATTCAGTGCATCGTTCCCAAATGCTCTGACTATCGTGGGGATCCAAAGTCTGTCGATAACTATCAAAGTGTCTGCTTCCACCCAAGGTCACGCAGTCCATGCCTGGAATTATGTACGTGTCATAGTCCCCGTAGAAAAACATCTTTACCCACGGCGCCTTGACCTTTGTTTCCAACGTCAAATCTCGGACATTTATTCAAACACACAAAAGTATCACCATATACCTTAAAAACTTGGCCACGGATAGGAACCAGTTTCACATCCTTACAGAGCTTTTTGGCTCCAAAGCCTGTGCAATTCACAACCACCTGGAAATCATATTTGCTTAGTTCTTCCAAACGCTGCACCGAGCCTTGGATTATCTTGCCACCCAATGCAAGAAACCTTAAATCAAACAAAAATAAAATTACACTTTGGTGTTTTAAATGACAAAAATTACTTTTTTCGCAGCCAGGGCAAGTGGTAACGGCTCTCGATGACCAAAGTTGTAAAGTAAGCGCCGTATTTCCAGTCACCGGGACAGATTTTGAGTTCAGATTCCGTCGCTGGACGGTGTACGGGCAGTAATCCTTCGAGGAAAGGGTTCTAACAATTAATCAGGTATTACATAATAGGCACATGAGGACCACTAAAGGCAGCTCAATCTAAAAAAAAAAGTACCCGAGTCACTTCCGGAAATTGGCTGGACAGAATGTAACCCGAAACTTCCATGACACCAGCCTCGGCCGCTTCCGAAGTCTCGAAAATAGCTCGATAATAGTGGTAGGCATCTGTAAGCCACTGCCTGTAGGAGTGATTCGCATGCAAGAAGAAATATATTTTATTGACTTATAATCCGAAAGCTAAGCTTATTGCACGTAGACGGCAAGTAATTAAGCGGAAAAAAATCAACTATATCAAGTATGCTGAAGGGAATTACAGTAAGAAACAAAAAACAAAAATCATGCAGTAAGCTATCAATTTTTGTTTTATTTGTCCCTCAATAACTGCAAAGACGTGGCAATGCCGTTGGAAGAAGAGCAATGTGGCAATGACATCACCAAATAAATATTATGGGTTAAAGTGAAAAACTATAGAGATCTAACTCGGGAAATAATTGAGAAAAAAATGAGTTATGTAACGCGAGTATTATATTACCTAGTAATATCTGGCGTAGGTCCACAGAAACTTGGCCCAGGTCTGAAAATTCCAGCCGCGGCATCACTGAGCGTGTCTTGTTCGAATTTATCCGCAATAACTGTGATCTGCCAATCAGGGTGTTTTTTCTTTAAAATTACTGCAGTTGTGAGACCCACAATTCCGGCGCCCAAAACGCCAATATTCACTTGGTTGGCCATGCTGAACAAGGTGCTATCAAACCTGAGCCACAATAGAGTATTGGAAGCCAATCATACAGAGCGTTCCTAGTTAAAGGCTCGGCATTGATTTGGGCTTACAAATGATAATTTCCACCCAAAACAAGATTTGAGACAGGTGTTTTTGACAAGACGTGGTAAACATACAGAAGGGGCGTGGCTTGATTGTGTCACGCGTGCTAGCTCGGGTAGCAACAAGCCCAGAACGAATCGAAAATCTGAAGTTTCGATTTACGCGAAGGAAAAAGCCTTCCCTTAACCTTGAAAGAGCATGAGGACGCGTAAGTCGCGGCTCCGTTGACCGACATTTTTTCCGCAATAAAAGTTTGTGATGGGCCTAATAATGAAAGTAGATTTTTAAAAATATATAATTAAAAAACTGTATTAACATAGTTTTAAATTTTAATCAAGAGTTGTATTAGTTCTGTTAGATATCACAATAAATGAATAATGAAGTTACGCAATTTTTCAAATTTTAAGTCAATTGGTGTTTGGCGCCAATTGTATGCGACATCTGTGAGGTACGGCAAAAGCTCTCTCGTAAACAAATCAAAGCCACGTGCAATTACTGCCGTTTTCGCTTGGTTAGCGAAGGAATTTCAAGTATGATATATTTTCTTACGTCAACATAATTTAATTTAATTTTTTATTGTAGTCATGGTTACCTGCATTGGGTTTGAAGGCAGTGCGAATAAGATTGGAATTGGCATAATAAAGGATGGGGTTGTGTTGTCGAATCCCCGAAAAACATTTATCACTCCACCCGGTGAAGGTATTTACGATTTATTCCAATACTGCGTACTTTGGTTTATCTTTTCTGAGTGCTAATTGTGCTTGGAAGGTTTTATGCCACGAGAAACTGCTCGTCATCACCAGAAGCATGTCCTAGATTTGCTGCAACAAGCTATGGACCAAGCGCAAGTAAGAAATATTTTTTTTTCGAATTATAGGATTATTTTATACTAATGTATTGCAGGTAAAACCAGTAGATATTGACGTCATTGCATACACGAAAGGACCAGGAATGGGGGCACCTTTGGTTTCTGTTGCGCTAGTAGCAAGAACTCTGTCGCAGTTATGGAATAAACCAATTGTAGCAGTCAATCACTGCATTGGACGTATGTAAACTAAAAATTTTCATACCGAGACTAATTTTATTATGAAAATTATTGTTTAGATATAGAAATGGCTCGTCTTATTACCGGTGCACGGAATCCGACCGTTTTGTACGTCAGTGGAGGAAACACTCAAGTCATTGCCTATTCCAAGAAACGCTATCGAATCTTTGGGGAAACTATTGATATCGCTGTGGGGAACTGTCTAGACCGTTTTGCTCGTATTATTAAACTTTCCAATGATCCAAGTCCCGGTTATAACATTGAACAATTAGCTAAGAAGTAGGTTTCCTTGACTGTTTTTGTGTTCGTAAGCTCATAAATTGCTGGTTGCGTCATATTCTTATTCTCTACAGAGGTAAAAAATATGTATCACTGCCATATGTGGTAAAAGGCATGGATGTGTCATTTTCTGGGCTTCTTTCTTACCTGGAAGAAAGAGCCGAAGGTTGGCTCAAAGAAGGCTTTTGCACTGAAGCTGACCTTTGTTTTTCACTCCAGGAGACCGTTTTTGCTATGCTGATAGAAATTACGGGTACAATTTTTAACCTTAGTTTACATTTGTATCTGAAATTTATAACATTCCTGAATCTTAGAACGTGCAATGGCTCATTGTGGCTCTACAGAGGTCTTGATTTGTGGAGGCGTCGGCTGCAATGTGCGTTTGCAGGAAATGATGGGCCAGATGTGTACAGAAAGAGAAAGTTTTATGTTTGCCACCGACGAACGCTTCTGCATAGACAACGGAGCTATGATAGCGCAAGCTGGCTTGGAAATGTTCAAAGCAGGCATAACCACGCCACTGTCTGAAACCACATGCACACAACGGTAATGAAGAGCAAATTATTATTTATTTTGTATCCTAATCATTCGATTCCCGTTTCGTTTACAGGTACAGAACAGACGAAGTTGAAGTTGTGTGGAGGGATGATTAATAAGAAAACGAATCTTACATGAAACGCGACGTCACTTTTGTTTGCAATGCTGATGAATACAGTAACTTAAATTATTTGTTTTCCGCTCTTTTAATTGAACCAACTTCGGCGGTCCGTTTCCGTCTAGAACACTTTGCCTGTCGAAGTAATCCGAAATATACGCTCACTTCATTCTTTTAAGAAAAAGTATAATTGTCATATGGCAATGATTTTGAAAAGAATCTAGTGTCTACCACAATTACCGGCACACGACCGCATTACCATGGCGCCGTGAACTTAATTTTTGTTTTATTTTTAGACATTATAATCGTTGTCTACAGTCAAATCTCGCTAAAACGGACACACGAAAGGACGGAGAATTGCCAGTTTAAGTCAATTATCCGTAATAGCCTATACTGATTTAAATGCGTTTTTGTTTCGCAGGGGCATTGAACCTCGTATACAGGCCCGCAGGCCCTGTATACGACGTTCAGTATGCAATTTTATTGGACATTTGCGTTTCGCCTATCTTCTCCATTATAAAATAAACATTGCAGGGATGGGGTGTTACCTCCCTAATTTTCCTCCCGGCTACGGCCTCGCTCGTATACAATATTCCTGCTGTCTCTTGTAAGATATATCCGTTACAGAGAGATTTAATCAAGTCTTTTAGAATTTCAGTATTTTTCTCTATTTTTATACAGTGGATCCGGTTACAAGGAATAACAAAGTATTCGAGCCCTGTGTGCTGCAACAGAAGCACATTCTCTGCTGATCAGCAGATTCGTCACAATGCCAGTAAACATTTGGAAAGTATTACAATGAACGTACCATAATACTAGTATATGTTTACAACCACAAGAGTCAACAAACGAAAAAACATTTTAGCAGAATGCTTGGCTAGAAGACGGGAACTTGACGGGAACTTATTTACATTCTTACAGTCTCTGATTCTCAACAAATCATGTACCGAGTCTCCATAATTGTCGTATTCAGATCGCAAATTGTACAAGCTGCTCGATTACCGAGAGTTAAGGTAATCAGTCATTTCCCCCTGCAATCCATTCGTTTGCGCCGTTTTGGCAACGTACGAGTCTATTCTGCCCAGGCATGTCATCAATACTTGCGTCTCTGCTGGGTCACAAGCATTCTGTTCAATGAAACGATGAAGTATCATAAGTGCCATGCTAGCTTGATACGCTGACGGTGAAGGTTCCGGGGGAATTTCATCAGCACTCGACTCGTTGTCACTTTGTCCGTAATTAATATCTGCCGGCTCTACCTTCACTTCTATCGGAATTTCTATATTTTCCGGACTACTAGCGGTTGGTTCTTGCGGTACAGGATCCGTTTCCACATCCATAAAGCGCAGGAAGATAGCACGGCGTCTCTTAAATCTTCCTAGCCAGCCATCGCTGCACTTAAAGTCTCTGTATCCCAGTTCATGGGCAAGGCTAGCCGCTTTTTCTTTCAAGATCGCGCCAGATATGGGTGCACCTATTGAACGCGCCTGTTGTAACCAAAGGAATAGACCTTCGTCAATTGCCTCAAACGAAGATCGGCGCATTTTCTTCATGTTGGCTGCAAACTGCACCGAAGCTTTATACTTCTCCCGCTTCATCCAAATGTCACAAACGGTCGATTTACTAAGACCGAATTCGCGTGCGATGTCGGCCTGTGATTTCGCCTTATTTTCTAGTAACACGACAATTTGACGTTTTACGTCGAGAGTTATTGAGCGCCGCTTCAAAGAAGTGGTCTTCTCTTCCGGTTTTAACGGTGTAAGAACATTTTCTTTTACTGTGGATAAAGATGTAGGATCTCCTTCCCGCTTTGACGGAGAAGCAAGATTTTCTTCCAATGTGGACATAGAAGCAGAATTTTCTTCCGGTTTTGAGGGGGTGGCAAGACTTCTTTTCATTGTCGATAAAGAAGCCGGATTTTCTTCCATTTTAAACAAAATCGCACAGCTGCATGGGTTGTTATTTTCAAGTCAGTTGTTGTTTTTGATGACACGAGAACATTTCAAGGGCTGCTGACTGACGCATTTCAGGAGCAGTCTGTGTTTAGACGGTCGGGAAAGGTCCACTAGATGACGTGTGGTTATTTTAATTTTACTATATTTTTATAATTGACTATCTTATTTTTATTCTAATAGTGGCTGTTGCGTACAGTCTACTATAGCAGATTTATTTTTCTCCCCTACATGTACATTTGATCGAGATTGTGTTTGTATCTGCTACGCAAGCAGGTGTAGAACCTGCTTGAAATTCAAAAATGGCGCGAAGCAAACACCTATTCTGGCATGCACATTGCTTCGTTTTCTTCCACAAAACAGTATTTTTCGTAAAAAAATACGACTGTCATGTATTGCTTTTTAATGTAGCAAACAACGTGTATAAAGGCTCACGAAGACGTTCAGTTACCAAAGATTTTATGGTCATTTTTGGAATCGCCATTACCTTTTAAAACCTCTCTGATTCGTCGTTTCGCTATTTAAGCAAGCGTCCGGCAGAAAGTAAATAAACATCTAGATGTAAAGTTTTATCACTTTTCTGTTCCTTTGAGAAATGAGTGCCTCGTCTCCTAATGCCGAGAACTTAACTAGTCAGTTCCTTTCTGCTTTGTTAAACAAAAAGCCAGCAGACCTTGACGAAACTTTAGAATCGTTCACAAACGTAAATGTCTTTTCGTCCATCGCGAGCGTAATAGAAAATCGCTTTCGCGCTAAAGAAGTAAGCCTGCATAAAAAATTTTGTGTCACTGTCTTTCAAAATAACGTATATTTTATCCTTAGACCTATGAAAAGCTATGTGATCAACTCTTCACGTTGTACAGGACAAGATCCCCCAAAGCTCGGTATTTCGTTCTGCAGTTTACTCCAATTTTAGTATACTCGTACTTGGATGGCTTGACGCGAATCAACTACAAGAAAGTAACTACATCACCTAAAGTATACTTGAATCATGTACTGTTATGTACCTTAGGAAGTCCTGTTACTCGAGACGTTATTACTTGGAATTTATAACGTCGAAGTCGGCGATAAAGTAGACGAGCAAGCGTTTCCCAATTTTCGCATTCCTAGCTTAGCCCAACCTTCCCTGTACCATGAAGTAAGATACATTTCATAGCGAATTACATTTTAAAACTGATTTCCTTCTTCACTAGCCCCTCGGTTTAGCTGCGGCTTTGTTAACAGAAGCCGCTCTAAAACGTTTCGATCCTAGTCAGCGCCCTCGAGTAAACTATGGACCGCTCCCTCATCGCGAAACCCTGCGTGCTGCCTACAGGCAAGCAGTGCTAGGTCTCATCTTCCGAGTATATGGCCAAAACTTGTCAAACATGCCACAATATACCTACACCTACACATGCTCCATTATCCGGAAGTAAAACAGAAAACATTTCATCCCCTTTGTCAATTCGCTTAACACGTATATACTCGTCAGAATGGCGTTGCAAGATTTGACTGATCCTGAAGACCCGACACTAGATGCACAAGAAGTGCCGTGCCAAATTCGCTTGACTGTCGACTCTCAATTATTGCTCGAACTGTTGAATATCGCCTATTCCATTTTGTAAGTCCGATGGTTTTATTCAGCTTAACCTATTACTTTTAATGTAGTATTCCATTTCTATGTATGTATAAGAATCACATAGGCTCGCCTGTTGCCTGGATTATTCCTTGTTTCAAGTATTTAACAATACTTTGCATATTTAAAGGTTAAGCCGCGATAGCGTCGACGAACGCAGTATAAACGTAGCTGTGGTGAGCATAAGTGCGCTGGAGGCTATCCAACAGCGAGCAGCGTACGAACTTTACCCAGGCGTCCTTTTAGCTAGCCAAGCTATGCTGAGCCAAGCACAGACGGACCTCAAAGGTAAATCTCCAAATTACTCCAACATTCAGCTTTGTAATCAATGGTTGCAATGTGCAGGTAGCAAAGGCGCTTATCGCCACGATAGCCGGAAAGGTTCAACTCACGTGGGCCTAAGTAAATCCATGATCACGAATGCTTCTTTCCGCACCAAGAAGCTCCCGGACGACATCACGGTGATCTCCACCATTCATCAAGTCGAAACGGTAGAAGAACATAAGCTGGGCTCGACAGTCTTGGGTGCTATAAGCGAGGATAGAGAAAACGAAGAAAATGGGTCTTTGAGCGGGATCAGCGACGTGAAACCCGTCGATAAAAAGTCTGTTGTGATTGACGCCATGGAACGCATCACTTCCAAGCTGTCCGATTTACCCCTCGGCAAACGCCGGGAAACCAAAGATTCGGCCAAAGGCGTGATGGCCAAAATCGGGAACCGGGGCAAAGAACGCAAAGACAGTGAGCGGAGTGCGCGTTACGACGGTGGTGACGACACGGATTACAACCCTGAAGAAATTCCTTTACGAAATTTGAGTGACGAGTCAGACGCTTTAAGCAAGGGCAGGAGTTTAGAAAGCGATGACTAAAATCACGTTAAAAAAAATCAATGTTAGTTCTTATTGTTGCTGTTCCTTCTTTGCCTATCGAGTTTGACTTAATTTATTTCTTCCGCTGTTGCCATTCCGTACAGACATGTCACTGGGCTATAACAATAATCTTGGGTTAGATAATTTTCTCTGTCTAAAAACTATTGTTGTAAAGAAAAAGATAATAATAAGGGAGACAACATCAATAAACGGAAGGATTCAGGAGTCTCTGCATAGCTTTTATGTACACTTCTTCTGGCTTGGGTCTGCTAGAAGAGTGAAAATTGACCACAGTACAAAATCAATACAATGACGTCACTGAGGAAAGACGTCAAACAAAAGATGGACGTGAACAGGAATGTTTCGTATATATTTTTTTGTCGGTATTATTTTTAACACTGGCTAGATTATAACACAACAGAGCTGGCGTTTGTGGGAATCTCCCACGACCTCAAAGGATTCTCCCACGAACACAGGCTTGGTACCAGTTGGGCTCGGCGGTCGACCCTTGTGGTGGGTGGAGGAGGACGGGTGGCTGTCGGCTGCTGTGAGGTTTTGGCCTACGAGACGAGCATGTCCATTAGCCACGCTCTGATCAACACTCAGGTCCCAACTATGAAAGCGGTTCAATGCACGGTGTTTCTTCAAGTCGGCCAGCGTTACGGCCGACTGGGGCTGGGCGGAGGGCACGCGAAGGGGCGGGCACACGGGAGCAGGTAAGGCAGGTAGGTGAGAGGCAGACGGAGGGGGAGGAGCGTTGGACGGGGCACTGAAGGTAACCGACACGTGAATGTCGATTTTACCGTTGCTGTTGGCGTCTACGTTGACGGGCACAGGCACAGGCATAGGCACAACTACGGAAGGATACAACAGAACCAACAACAACAACGGTCACGATTACGAAGGTATACGAGGTTGACGTTACTCTACGCAGGCTTACAACTACGCAAGCTGGTTAGGTTTAGTACCCGCACGAAGCAAGACCAAACTACTTACAAAACGCAATGCAAGCACTCAGGGAATTAAGTCGCATGTACTTACGGGAGTTGTCAGTGTTGTATGGCTTGGAATTCTGGGTACGGTCGGTAGTACTGGCGGCAGCTTTGTTACGCAGTGGGACAGAGAATGAAGTCAACGCCAGCTTGTCCTCCATTTCTGGCTCATGCTTTTTGCCGAGTTTTCCATTACTTATCTCGTTCGCAATTTCCTGCAGTAATCAAGAAAAATTTCGGTTATGTAGGAAAAGTTACAGTAGTAGCTGACAAGATGCATATCATTTTTATCGTATGTTGACAGCTGACAAGGAGCGAAGGTTGTAAAACACTATTAAAGATTAAACTGACTAATGCTCATAAAAAATGCGTTTATCATTGCAACATAAGCAAAATGTACATTACAGTAAAATTCTTTATAACGAATCCTTTTAAAACAAACTTTCGGCTATAAGGCCACAATGACCTTCTAAGCAAAGGCCGTGTATCATAAATCGGTATCAATTATAGCGAGGTTTTACTGTATCCCGAACAGTTTTCCTGTCTCCGGGCGGTTCGCTACTGTGTTACTATTTTTCATCAAAATAGAGTGGAATTGTTTTAACGAAACTAACGGGGATAGAGAAACTGTTTGGTAAAGTTCAGGATGCCCGAATTTTCGGTTTATCAGACTTTTTTTCGGTGCATTTCAGGACATTACATCCCATTTACTGCAGTTGACAGTTCGTTATTAAAACGGCTCGTTATAACGACACTTTACAATAAACGTGATTTCACTGATCACGGTAAGACGTAAATTTATAAAAACAAAACCGTACTGCGCCTTGTTCCATTTGCAGCCGCATGAGAGCCTCATTACGCGCGTCTTTTTTCGGGGTTAAAGTCTTATCTCGAATGGATGTTCGTCGAATGGATTGCGTTCGAGGATTTGAAGCCGCTGAGGAAGCGGATTTTCGCGTTCCTCGGTGCGCGGCTTCTAATCGTTTCGTCTCGAGTTCCGTCTTCAGCGCTAATATCCTCGACCGCATTTCTCCATCTTCGCAAATATCTACAAGGAAAGAAAAAAACGAATTGACTCTTTCCTGTTTCCTTATAACATTAACTTCAAGGCTATCTTAATACAATACCATATGGCGTTTCGTGATTTTTTGTTTGCGCATTCAAGTCCGCTCCGTTCTGGACCAACAATTCCAGAACATCTATCTGCACATCAAAACGTAATCATTAAAAGGAAAAAAAAAAATAATTAAGAAACAGCACGCACATGTCCCCAACACGCAGCTGCATGGATTGGCTGCCACTCATCTGCGTCCCGTACATCCGTCGCTACATGCTGGTCAAGCAAAAACTCCACCACGGACAAGTATCCATTTGCTGCGGCAATGTGAAGCTACACGTGCAAAAGAAAGGGTGAAAAAAAGGGAAAGAAAAGAAAAGACCGACGATCCTTCTAGTCCATTACGGATGTGTGATTACCGGTGTAGCGCCCACTTCGTTCCTTTCTTCCAAACTACGTCCTTCCCGCGCCAGCGCCTTCAAATCGTGTAACATTTGCCGCTCCACAGCAGCCCGCGTTACATCAATGAGCTCTTGTGTCACGCCCCGGTTAGCCATTTCACTCTCGATCAAATCAAGCGTGGGATCATCCTCGCAAATGTCATAGGGCATGTTTCCATCAGCGTTTACTGCCAGCAAATTCGCGCCTCTAAACACCATGAAAACAGCACGGACAGAAAGGATGCATAAATGAATAGACAAAAATGCGCTAAACGCAAATAAGAAATATTCACTAAAATATTCTTTAAGGATACTTCTCTATCACACACCCCACTAAATCAAGATATGTCACGTTTACATGCCAGTCTAGGTAAACAGTTTATGAATAAAATGAATATTTCCACGCAAAGAAACCTTTCAGAAGTTGCAAAAATCTCAAATAAATTAAGCGATTTTGAAGCGATTAAGATGAAAAGAAATTCAAAATAAATTAGAAAATCAAAAGTTGAAACTCCTTTAAAGACAATTACTAAAAAAATTGTTTTACTAGTCTTGAAAACAGAAAGGTTAAAACTAATTAGAACTTTACTATAAAAAATATTGAAAATGTCTAACAGTTTTCAGGAAACTTTCCGCAACATGAATTCACAAGACTGAGTTGGAGTGGCTAATAGAACGGGACACACTTCTAATGCACTGTTCTGTTTGTGAGAAAAAATAAACCGTTTTGAGAAAAATTTTAACTAAGGACATGGAACATAGCGCTAATTAACTCTGTATTAAATTTAGCAAGTAGGCCTACGCTATTTCTGGTATGAAGGCACCAGAAACCAAAACGATCCTATGGACGCATAGCACAGAAGTACCCAGCTAAGTTTATTCATACAAAATCGATTGCCTTTTGAATATTTAAAAAAGATTTATGTATGCTTTTAAAAAAAATCAAGAGATGATGCGACAGATAGTGCGAGCGTACTTATGGATCAGGTAATTGACGAGATGGAGATGTCCACACGTGGCAGCTGCGTGGAGCGGGGTCCATTTTTCGCTATCTTCTGCGTTCACGTTCGCGCCATATTCGATGAGCAATTTCATCATTTCCTCGCTATCGTCAATACAACACTTTGGGAAACCGGAAGAGATAAAACCCACATAAAAATCATATTAATTCGTATTAGCAGCCTCTTCATTCAAGTGCCATTTAGGTGCATAATTAGGAGCTTTAGCCTTGATAGGTAAGTCTCGAAAAAAAAGTCTGCTATAGAACTCTCGGAAATTGATTAGATGCTTAGGTCACGCGGTTTTTGTGGCCTTATCTAATGCCTTTTTATCAGCTCTAGGACGCAAATAAAAACTCTTGGATTTTAAGTTTTCCGTTACGCGTTCCTTTCTCCCTACACACACTTAATCCTTGGATCTCTTCAAACCCCAACAAGGGTAGCAGACCAGAGATAAACAAGTGAAAGGGCACCCTTCAACTGTTTAGCCTAGAAGAAGCAGGAGCAGGAGTAAACAAGACCGAAAGAATGCCACGGCTGTTTCCAGCTGTCTTTTTACCTGGTGCAAGGCCGTCAACCCGTCTTCGTTGGTCGAATCCGGACTTACGCCTTTCTCCAGTAAACGTCGCACTGGAAGGAGAGAAAAAGACCAGGAATGAGGAAAAAATACAAGAAATGAAACAAGTGAGCATGAGAGGATTTGAGATTGATTAGAAAAAGGAAAAGGGACAGTAATTAATGCTAGTCCATGCCTTCATCGATGTCATTCCGAGCGGCGGCCTCCAGGAGCATCACGCTTTCCACGAACCGCACGTTGCGGCGACCGGATTTTTGCTGCTGTGACCGTCGTTTCGGAGCCTGTCGTTTCGAAAGACTGTCTTCCTTCTCTTTTTCGCGATTGTACTGATGGTAGCGGCGTAATTGGAGCGCCCTGCGTTCCTTAGCCAGACGAAGGCGCTCGGCCGCTGTCATACGTTCAATGCGGGGTAATTCCTCGACTAAATCCGAGTGATCCATTGCGGTTAAACGCGTTTCAAGCTTGAGTTAAGAAACAACTAACGATAAAACGTTTTAAAAAGTCTTGCGGATTTCTAGGGCACTGTAACAGAGAGCATTTATAAATATTGCAACAACACGAGCAAGTGCGTTTTTTTTAGGGGCCAGGTTTGTTTACGGACAATATGAGGCAGCTGAGAACGAAATCAACGGTTTCACTACAGAGGTATCCAGATGTGTCACTAATTGGTGCAACGATGAGATCTTGACATACAGGACTTAAGACGACGTCGATGTTGGCGAGAAATGGGTATTCTTTTGGGCGCCCCACTTGTTAAAATGGGAGAATTGCACAATAATCATGTTTTAAAGGTTAAAAACGTACAAAATATGTACACAGGGAAACTCATAAAAAACATAAGCTTTTCACACTATGCCAGGTTGGCTGAAAGGTCCGAACTGGTCGGTAAACAACCTCTTTAATAACTCCTTGTCAAAACATTTCGCAGATGGCACTGAAGTTAAGACTGTGGTGCTCCTAAATGAGAAACACGAAAGTTCCTTGGATCCAAGATCGGCTTTTCGCATCAGCATGCCGCCATATTGCCCTATTAGGGGGGTGACCAGTTGTGGCGGGAACCCAAATGGCTGAATAGTTTTAAGACTAAATAAAGGCTTTGATTGAAATTTTAGGCAGATTAAATCTTCCTAAAACTGATATTTTTCCAATTATTATATTGAGAGAATATTCAAATCGGCTTTCAATCAAAAATATTTAAAATTGGTAAATTTCGCGTTTAAATTCTCGACATAATTACTTGGTCTGAATCTGGGATTCAAACCATGTTACGCGCTGTACCTGTCGCCTAGTAGCAGGCCCCAACATTGAACACACAAGTCAGAATTGGGTACAAGCTTCAGTTTTGTCCATACACTATGCGATCTTTGTTGCGTTTAGCTCGAGATTCCGAAAAATTCACTTGTCAAGCGCTACATGTGCTGCCATCTACGAATGCTTTTGAAACCTACTATTGATGCACCGTTGCCTGGGAAGAAGGAATCGCTTGTGTTTGAAATTTTGTGCACGGTATAAATAACGCGGGTATTTGTCTTGGTTCAGTTAATTTGAGTCGTTAAACTGTAGAAATTTCCATCAGCAAATAGAACCGTGGAAAAATGGGTGACTTGAGTTCTTTGCTTCAAGCAGCCGAAGAGTTAACTACTCAAATTGATGAGGCTGGGTCCGGAACAGGCGAGTTTCCACGTGTAGAAAGGAATTTGCGGCAGATTTTTGAAGCAGGACAACAGCTTTACACTCGTGCCTCGCAGAATTTAACATCAGATACCCAAGCGTAAGCAAATCTCTAAATTTGATCGTACTTTTTAAAGCTTTCGCATCATAGAGTCATCTTGCTGGGATCCCGCGGTGTTGATGTCCCAAAGATCGCTGAAAAGCTAGAATCCTTAAGTGCAGCTCGTACTTTAGAGCCGTTAGAACCCATCAAAGATACTGACATTGAAGGTTTTCTTAAAAATGAAAGAGAAAATGCCATATTAGCCATCATCGAAGAAACACGTAAAGGAGTAAGTATACACGCATGTAATATATTGTGGTCACAATTTATTTTCTTCCATTTAAAAAATATGTTTTGGAGCTAATACCCTATTTCTTTTTCCTTCAGACATTCGAAAACTGCGAAAAACTTTACTGGGACAGTCTGCAGTCTTCTTGGGAGAAACACAAGCAAAAAGTGTTGAGTTCTTTGACTGGCACCAACGAAAATGACCTTCTTGATGTTTCTTTACCTCTGGCTCAAGTAAAATCCATAACAGTTAATGAAATGCCCCTTATTATTTATTTTTCACGTAACTCAAATAGTCGAGTATTTCTGCGGACACGGTTCGTGGTCCGAGCAACTTGGGACAGCACGAAATGGCGTACGCAGCAGCGGTTATGCTTTACAACCAAGTTGTGTTGCAAGGTGGTGTGAAACCTTCATTGGTGGACAGATTCCTCAACGTAGCTCAGAGTTTGGGTGACGAGGTCTGTATGCATGAACCTTTTAATTCTTTTGAATATATTTATAAATACTTCTTACTTTTAGAACGCAGTGGAGCTGTGGTACATCCTAGGTGCCATGACGCAAGTTCCAGCTAAACCTCGTACGCACCCAGCCACCCAAAGGGTTTTAATTACGAATGCTCGCCTGCATTTGGAAACGCGGTATCGCGCTTACATGGAATCGTGGGTGTATGGCCAATTAGGCCAAGCCAAGTTGGGTGGGAAACCTGGAACTTTGCCGCTGGTAACCGCTTTTGTCCAAGCAAAGAATGTCAGCCAGGAAACAGGCCTAGAAGGCGCGCGTCCAGGGGAAGTGGCACCTTGGCCAGCTGTGTACTACTGCCTACGTTGTGGAGACGTAGCTGCAGCTTTGCAGGCCGCTAAACGTGCTGGGTAATGGACATTTTTTTATTACAAGAGCATCGTATATCGTAATTTCTATTTATTTATTTTCGAAACAATTCGTGATCATAGCTTATTGACGGCTACGTTTGTTGAAAGCTCTTTTATGTTACATTAATTAAATTAATGACGGGAAAATAATAGTACATTTTTCTTTCGTATATTTTTCATTTCTTTGTTTTCTTTTATTCAATAATGTTATTGCTTATTTATCATCTGGCATTAGTGGCATTCTAAGCGACATCCTTCCGGCGTTAGAAGAATTACTGCAAAGCACCGATCGACGACTGAACCCCTCAGCGGAAGCGCAGTTGCGTTTGCAGTATCGCCGTAGCGTGAGAACGTCAACGGACCCTTACAAGCGGTAAACCTTAAGCTTACAATTAAATTACTATAAGCAAGCAATAAGAGCTGTAATACGTCTAAAAGCAATATATAAAAATGTAAAATCTGGATGAGCAAAAAATAATTGTAATTTTGGGGCTTTCTAGAGTGGTTTACTGCGTACTAGGAGCGTGTGACGTATCGGACGATCACACAGAGGTTTGCACTTCCACAGACGACTATTTATGGTTGAAATTGTGGCAGTTGCGGGAAGACGATGATGACCATTCTCAAGAACGCATGTCTTATACCCATTTCCAGAAACTTATCCTTGAAGAATACGGTAAATGTCATTAAAAATCAATTGAGGAAGAAGAAAAAGAAAAGATACCTGATATCTTTATTTCTTTGTAAAAGGCGAACGTTACTTTAATGCTCTGCAAGAACCATTCTTGTATTCTTCGGTACTACTGTTGACGGCGCAGTTTGAAGCTGCTATTGAATTCTTGGCTCGTGCGGGACCTTATAACCTGCGATGCATTGCTGTACATGTGGCATTAGCCTTACACGAAACTGGGCTACTTTTGTTACCCACATCCATTCAATCTCCATTACGTAAGTATTTTGTGTAATCTATTTTTTATCTTTTATTGCGATTTCGTCCTTTTCTTTGACATTTTATTTTTTATGTCATTATTTAGCTTAAATCGTTAATTTCACTCTTTAAGATTTTCCCTGCTTTTGACTTTTTTGTCTTTTTTTTGTCTTTTTTTTTGTCTTTTTTTTTTTTTTTTTTTTTTTTACAGGCTAATCTTGTAGAAATTATATTTATTCGCTTCTTCCTTTAGTGTCCAAGGAAGCATCAGACAAATCTCCCACGCATAGACTAAACTTAGCCCGTCTGGTAATGCTTTACACACGCCAGTTCGAGGCGACAGATCCCAAAGAGGCATTGCACTATTTCTACTTTCTACGGTGAGATTTTACAGTTACTTGTACTTAACTGTTAATAAGACGTCCACTAATATTTTTACAATTTTCACATTATTTTAATCATACGTTATTTATGATAGGACTCTTAAAGGAAACAAAGGAGAATCGCTTTTCATGGCTTGCACTACGGAATTGGTCCTGGAATCTAGAGATTTCGACCTTTTGCTGGGAAGACTTGATGCAGCCGGTAGGCGTGTCCCGGGCGTGATTGACCAGTTTGCTGGCCCTTTGGTCAACGTGAATCAAGTGATTCAGATTGTCGCAGAAGCATCTGAAGCACAGGGCATGAGTGAAGACGCGGTACGTCTGTACGATTTAGCCGGGCAAGAAAGCAAAGTACTTGAATTGCTCATTCGCCTGCTGAGCCACTCGGTGACGCAAGTAACGACTTCCGAAAGCGAAGCGTACCGGATTTACCAATTGGCTTTGGGCGTGGCCCATCGAATTCGCACCCAAGGAAGTAGGGTAGAGTCCAATTTGGCGCCTACCTTCTTCTTGCTGCTGGACGTAGCTACTTTCTTTGCATTGTACCATGCGGGTAAACATGCAGAAGCTTTAGAAGTATGTTCAAAATATGAAAGAATAGGCTTTTTGTAATTTGAAGGAAATTACTCAGGCAATGTCGAAGCTTAAGCTGGTACCTTTGCTACCTGAGGAAGTGGAAGCTCGAGTGAACCAATTCAGACATTTAAAGGAAGACATTCGGCGAACTTTGCCTGACATCCTTTTGGCCACTATGAACATCCTGCATGCCAACTACAGGAAGTACAAGTAAAGTTTTTAATAAGTTTCTTTTCTTGCAATTTGTCTTTCTTTGTGTGTTTTGAGCACGTATTGTTACAATGCATTTATTTATTGGTACATTGTACGTAGCATGTCTGCTGCAGTGTTTCTGCAATTGTTCGTTCTTTGTTGGGTCGTTTTCTTTTTCAGCGAGTCATTCTTATAATATGTCTGTTTTGTAGGTCTGGAGGGACGCCAGGACGATGGGAGGAGCGCGATAAGGGCAAGGTAATAAATTTAACGATGATCAGCATAGGAAATGTAATTAATGGGTTGGAATTGATTAGTTAACGAAGCAAGTTAGGAGCCAAGCCCGAGCTTTGATAACGTTCGCTGGAATGATTCCTTACCGTATGCCTGGAGACACCAGTGCGCGTCTGGTACAAATGGAACATATGATGTCGTAAACTCTTTAAATCGTGGGCCTAATGATTTATTTGCCTTGTTTTTTGGCCAAATACAGCCTTTTTGTAAAATTGACACAAAGATGTGTTTCCTCATTTTTATGTTCTTATCACATTCAGTAAAATATTAAACTACGTGCAGTGAAGCTGTTTTATAGCCAAGTGTTTTTTGGGCTATATTTCGTCTGTACACTTACAAACAAACGTTCGGTATCTGTTTTTGGTGAAATTATTATTGCAATTTTAATAGCAAAGGAGAAATAAGTTTACATACGGTCTACAATAGAAGGTACAACATTTCGGAATAATGACAGGGAAATAAAAGTGTACAAGAATTTGAGTGACTAACAATTTTCGAGTTTATATAGTATATTATCGTTATAAAAAATCTTATGACACACTCTCTTATGAATTCGTATTATGAACCCTCTAATTGCGGCTATCCTGAAGGCATCGAAAGGCACATGGTGTGAAAATGTGTTAAAAAAGGGTCTTCCGTAACGAACTTCGGGACACAAATAAAATTCCTTTTCTCCCAAATGGCTCGTTATAACTAGATTTCAGAGTCCAAAAAGTCGAAATAGCGTTACTGCTCCAAAGGTCCGCAGTTTATGCTGTTTCGATGAAGCGATAAATTAAACATGAAAATGTTTCGTGAGGACAAGCAGCGTATTTCTGTGCACGTGTTAAAAAGATGTTTTCCGTTGTCAGTAATTAAGCAGAAATATAGGCCTCGTAAAGAGATATATAGAAATATATCCTCGTAAAGGTCACGTATTAGAATAATCAATAATGCTTGTACTAAATATAAAACATTTGAATTATTAAACACCAGCATGGTCAAACTTGCTCGAAACATGGGCGAAGTAGCTATTACCGATTTGGAACTCATGGAAGATTCTTCCTTAATAACGAATCAGAATTCAATTATGGCGTATATCCAACATTAAGCTGTCAATTCTTGTTACTTGAATTGATTCAAATTTCCCCGCTTATCTAACAGGTCCGTCCTACCTAATGAATTTTTAAACAATTGTCAATCACGCTTTCATATATGAAAAAGGACTAACATTCTTCATATTTTATTAATGATCAAGGGCGTTATACATCGCGTAGTATTTAATGAGAACTTCGTAACTCCGTTGTGGAAAAGCATTTGCCGAGTGTTGAGATTTTCTTGTGGTAAAATAAATCTCGATTGGCACAAATTGCGCTTAAAGCGAGTCTTCGCAAACACATCGCTCTCGTAAATCGCACCCAGTGCATCATGCGTGCTAAACACGTGACGTCAGTTTTTAGAAAGAAAACAAGAGGCGGGGTGGGAACGTGACCATAGGGATATATTTTTTAGCCGATAAGGCGTACCGTTTTAGTTTTGTATGTAGTTTACATGTAAGTAGTCTTCGTTTTGTGTATCTGGAGCTATTAATAAGTCATCGTATTATTTATAGGTAAAATAATGGCGGTCCTACTATTGGAACGACTACCCTTGCCAAGTTTGCAAGCGTACACAGCGTGTTCCGTCGCCTTACTTGGATGCTCTCTCTACTACGCGGCTCAAATTGACAAATGTCCGTCTTCTCAAGATGAGTGTTCTCATGACTGGAGTACACTTGCTGCTTATTTTCACATTCTTCGCATATGTATGGATGAACCATTATGTTTGTGGGTAAGTGGCAAACACGTATCAAAAATGACAAAAAAAACACTATTTGGTACTCTTCAAGTAATGTGATGTATTCCCAATTTTCAGACAGTCATCAATATGGCCTATTGCCTCCTGGTCTTATTTGGTAATTGGGTACAAATTCTGGTCTTCGGGGAGCTTCGTGTTTCCGAAATGCAGCACATTAAAGACAAGTTCTGGAACTTTGTCTTTTACAAGTTTATCTTCATCTTCGGCGTAATTAATGTTGAACACATGAACCAAGTCATTCTGTGGGGTTGTTGGTTCTCCGTCGTATGTTTCTTGCATTTACACATACAGTTGTGCAAAGATCGCTTTGAATATGTAAGTATTGGTTAGCTATTCGTAACTTGTAGTCGAACCCATTGCAGGGTAAGGAGTCCAGTCACTTGAGAGCGGAAACACCGCATTCCGTTTGTTCGAAGTGGCTTTCTAACAGCCTGGCCAAGCGGACCGGTTCCAGCAGGTCCGCACAGGCAAGAGACAGGCAGGATAGGATATTCTCGCCCTTAAGCGAATTCCATGCTTAGTACCATACACGTTCGATTTAAACATTGAATTAGAGATCCAATACCGCCTCATTCTTTTTTACTGAAATTAGATTTTCTTGTCTAGCTTTGTATGACTCCCGGTACGCCAAATTGGCGTCATGTGCGTCTCCTAGTCCTGCTGACCGCTCTGCTTTTCGTAGCCTGTGCGCTTTTCTTGAGCAGTTGTTGGGTAGGATTTCGTGTCGGTTTTCATCATTTTTTCCTTCTAGCGCCTGAAGTACGTTTTTTCTTATTAAAAACGAAATAAAAGCTATGTTCGAAAATGTCTGTTTAATTTTACAGTGTTCCATACTAATCCTACGTGCCGTCCATACCGTTCTTCATTACCTCATGTTTCTGCAAGGAACCAAGAAGCTCTCCAGTGGTGCTCAGTCACGTAGCGCCCGTCAATGGCTCTTTAGCAGCACCGTGTCCGCTACTTCTTCTGCTTCTCTTACGCAGTACTATGTGGATCTCAGCTTTACCTGCCTTATTTTGCTTCTCGACTTTTTGCACCATATGTATATGCTGATTTGGGCACGCGCTTTCCTCTCCATGGCGTCCTTAGTCATTTTTATGCAACTACGTGTTCTCTACGCTGATTTACTCCGGACATTCAAGCGTCATATGAATTTTCGTCACGTTGTTCAACTCCTAAACGACAGGTAGACAACTCAACTTGCCATCCTTTATCTTCCGTGTTTATCAATCGAGTTTATCTTTTACTGTTATTCCTAAAAGCAAATTATATTACATGCAAACAGTTATCACAATAATATCGAATTATAGTAAGAAACATAATTTATTTATCTTTTATTGATCCTTAGATGCCCACCGCTCTTTCTCGATTGCCAAGAGAAATGTGCTATTTGTTGGGATGAGCTTACTTTAGCAAGGCTTTTACCCTGTGGACACTTCTTTCACTAGTAAGTACTGAATTGTTATTGTGTATTTTCGAATAATTTTTATTTTTAAATTTCATCGGAAACCAATGTTATTTTCACGGAAAGCGTTTACAGACTTTTTTTTATAATAATCGAAAGTTTTGGTGATTGCAGCGATTTATGTGTGACTTTTTAGTTCGTGTCTATTGTTATGGATGGAGCAAGATCCGTCATGCCCGACCTGCCGGAAGGTTTTAGTTGGGCGCGAAAAAAAAACAGAAGGTGGGGGAGGAGCAACGGGGTCCACCAGTTTGGGGCGTTTTTCCTTTACACAGTTGTTACCGTCAAGTGTCGAAATCAATGCCCGAGTTGCTGCGGAGAACTCCCAACTAGAAAACCTTGCGGACGAAGTAAGCGTTCTCGCATTCTTGATTGAATTCCAGTTCATTGTCATATGCTCCTGAGTCTAATTAACGCTTGATCCGTTAATTCAGATTCACGAAATGTTCCCTGACATCTCGCGTATAGACATCATTAGCAATTTGCGGGAAACGCACTCTGGGGCTTTGACAGTTGAGAATATATTGGATGGGCGGTTGCTGCCTGCCACGCCCTCGTTTCACCAAGATGTGTTCCAGCCTAAGGTTCCGGACGAGTCGGCTGACTTAGCTGGAAGCGAACCAGAAATTGCTCAAGATGCCCAAGGATTGTCGTACTTTTCGAATTCGGCCGAGGAACGACAAGCTTTGCTAGAAGAACGCCGGAGAAATATGCTGCATCAAGCGAGACAACGCTTTTCACATAAAACGCAGCCTACTTAGCGGGAAAGTTTTGAGGAACAAATGTAAACTTTGTCTTGTCACTGTGGTACGTTTAATTGCAACGACACGCCAGTGGTTAAGAATCCTTAATGCCGAGACGCTTAGCGAAACGAGGGCTAGAAAATCGTATTAATGCTGTCGTACTACAATTTCATTGATTCGATATAATTCCAAAGAAAAACAAAAATGCTGTACATTTTTTCCGAAACAAGTGCTGTGAGCAACATGGAAGTACAATTGACTGACTATGTCGTTGTATCAATCTGTTTAATTATTGTAAAGCCTTTAATAAAATTAAAGCTTAAAGTAGCCAAAATAGCGTTCGAAGAATTATTGCGAATATGCTTTCCTATACGCAGTCCTTCTCTAAATTTTCTTCATTCGAATAACGCTGTGTTTTTAATTAAAAAAGTTCCTTTGTGTAGCCATTTATAAGAAATTTTAGTCTAAACTTCAACTACACTGCGAGTATGCTTTCAATAAATATACGCAAATACGCAAGGGAAAGAATTTCTGTACGATTCTGCAACCTGACACGTTCAGCGCGCTGTGAGTTTACGGGATTTTAGCCTTTTCCCTGTCTAACTCCTTCTATCACTCGTTTGATGCGTTTCCTTATTTCCACGCAAGTCTGCGTGGCGGGAGACTGTTGTGCTTTTCTAACTTTTACCGGTACAAAATTAATAAATCAACATACTTTTAGCCCTTCTACCTTAAAATATTACAAATTACAATTTTATGTTGTTTTGCAGGACATTTAAAAAGCTTAAACCAACTCTAATCCTGAACGCCCGCCCATTACAAAGCAACGTGGTAAAGTGCATTGTTTTTTATCGGCCTAAAAAGTGTGTATTTACTGGTATTATCTTCAGTTTCTGTTTAGTGTAATTAATTACATCAAATTTAATTGAAGTAAAAATTTTCCTGTGTTTTAGGTAAGATTTTACTTGTATGTGGGGCACAAAGATCCTTAGTTTTTGTAAACCTGGAACCTTCATTAGCAGTAGCACACTTTCCAACGCGAGAAGCTCGTTTTCTACCATGAGTGTAAATGGAGAAGCACAAAAAAGGCCCGTAGATGTTACAGAAGATGATGCGAATGCCTTGGCCAAAAAGGCCAAGATCCTCAACGACCCGGATTCAAGTTGTATTTTAGTGCAATCTTCATTACCACCACAGAAAGAGGAAGAACCGGCAAAGACGCCGGATTCACAGCCATTAAATAGTAATGTGAACTCGGATACCGCTAGAAGGATCAAGAAAAAGAAGGTAGCCATGCTTTTGGGATATTGCGGTCAAGGTTATCTGGGAATGCAGAGGTACAGAAGTTGTCTTAAACTTTTCATTTCGCTCCTTTATATTATTATATTTTTTTTTAATGGTATACGTCCGCCTTTCAGAAATCCAGGTTTTAAAACCATTGAAGAAGAACTCTTCCAAGCTTTCCGACAAGTTGGCATTATGGATGACGAATCGTTCGCTGTTCCCCAGAGCATTCAATTTCAGAGAGCTGCGAGAACCGATAAAGGCGTTTCTGCCGTCCGGCAAATAGTGTCTTTAAAAATGGGTAATGCGGTAGAAATCAATAAAATCGTCTAGCCCCATGTATTTACATAAGAAAAATGAGACAGGACCAACGACGGAAACAACGGTCAAGGATTTGTGCGCCAACTTGCCGGATTGCATACGTGTGTTTGCTGTCAAGAGAGCCACGCAAGGTTTCAACTCCAAACACTCTTGCGACAGCAGAACCTATTCTTATTTGCTGCCTAGTTTTGCTTTCGCTTCGACACCGGAAATGACAAACCCGGCATATCGCATCGATCCTGACACGTTACAGAGAGTCCGCGACACTTTGTCACTGTTCAAAGGAACCAAAAACTTTCATAACTTCACCTCCCGCAGGTATAAAGCAATAATGTTCTTTTTTTTTTAAAAAAAAACAAACAAACAAAAAAAAAACTCGTAAGATGTAAAAGAAAACTGAAAAAATAAGTGAAATATTCACGATATAAAGAAAGAAGCGAAGAAAAAATAATCGAGACGTTTTGAAATGAATTTCGATTCGAATAGAAAAGCAGAAGATGCCAGTGCCAAACGCTACATTATGAGTTTTACGAGTTCGGATCCATTCGTAGTTGATGATATGGAGTATCTAAAGCTTTGCGTCAGAGGTAAAGTACTTCTAACCGAGTTTGTTACGTCTTTCCATTTTTGTTGTAACTTCTGTCGCATATGTATGATTTTTTGAGCAGGACAAAGCTTTATGCTTCACCAAATTCGCAAAATGGTGGGAATGGGCATTGCATTAGTACGGGGTGTTGCTAATTTGAGCAATCTGGAAAAAGCGTGGCAAAATCAGCGAATCGATATTCCTATTGCGCCTAGCTTGGGCCTTTTCTTGGAACAGGTTCGTTGTTAACTTGATATACAAGAATATTTTAACTATTTTTATTAATTTTTTTTCTCCCGTCCCTTATAGCCGCATTACGATTCGTATAACCGCCGTTACGGCAACGACGGCATGCACGAGGCGTTAGAATGGAGCTCAGTGGAAACCGAGGTGGAAGCTTTCGGCAAAAAATACATCCACGAAACCATTTACAAAGTGGAACGGGAAGAAAAATCGTAAGCTTATATAGCTTTGTTCATTAATTCCTTTCTGAGCCCTGCTTACGTATTTTTGCGTCTCTTTTTGTTGTAACTACAGAATGGAGAATTGGCTAGTTAACCTCCCGTTACACACGTACGACGTACGTGAACACGATCCTAGATCAATTCCAGGTGGTGACAGTGAAACCGAAGAACAGGACTAATACAAAAGATATATTGATTTATTGAACTGTGAAACGCCATTCTATCAGTTCTGGATGGCGATATCAATACATGGGGTGTTTTTGGCACCTAGAACAGTACATGCCCCAGGGTGGGATACACGTACAGTTAATTAACAGAATTGAGTGAAACAGGAGGAACTTCCGAGTACATTAACACTTGAATTGTAACAACGTTTTCATTGACCATATATCACACTCATAGTTACGGAATTTGGTATCCGGTCACACCGATTTACAGCAGCTTTCTAGATTAACTCTAACCAACTGCACAATTAAGGTACATCTCAAAGTGACTGCTTACGCGGCAGATCACGAGAATATGTTAATACATAAAACCAAAAATCAACTTTAATCTTCAACGCTGGACAGCAATGGGGACAATAATGTTTATCACATGAGTTTAAATTTCCCTTGGGTTTGTGTAGTGCATTTTTGAATACCAACTTTTTGTTTAAAAAGAGATAAAGAGAAAGTTCCTGAAAAATACGCTTGGGGTGAACAGTGGGTGTGCTATACAAGGGGCTTTCTGGCGAAAAAATCAAGTAAAGTCTTTTGTGTTTTCCCCTTCGTACTTGCTTCCTTTGGTTCGTCTGTAGGTATGCATTTGGAGTCTTGAGCTCCGGTAACTTCTTCAATTGTGACGTCCATGAAGTGCGATTCAATTGGTTGAGCGAAGTCCTTTACTTTCAAGTGCTTGTGCGATTCTACAACCTGGTGCTTGCTATCATTGTCTTGCTCCTCTTCCCTCATTTCCAATTCCAGGTAATCTTCGGGAATTAATTCGTCGTCTTCAGGCTCGATGTGATTAATCTTGTCCGCTTCGCCTTCGTCCTCGCACACGAGATCAACAACCTCTTCATTGGGTTTCTCGCCTACTACGTTACAAAGTTCTTCGATGTTCTTTTCACTACCACTGTTGAAGTCTAGTGGCCACGTTAAGGGTGCAGTTTCTATGTTAACTTGAGGCACGTAGTCATTGCTTTCTTGGAAAAAGGAGATCTTGCTTTCGGTCATCTCCCGATATTGTTTATCGGTCATATAAACGTACTTAGGTTCCCTTCTTATTTTCGCCTCTTTGAAACCATGTCGAACTTTAAAACTGTACAACCAATTAAGACTCGCATTAAAGATTGGCGCAGCTCCATCGTTGCCTTTCAAGTCATGAAATATAAGTCGGGCTTTTTCGCAGATAGTAGCCCGGCTGAGAGGCATATCTCTTGCTATTTGTTTATGCAGCCACTCTGCCAACGTGATCTCCATTTCTTCCATAATCCATGACCTGCTCCTGGTCCTTTTGCCAGCAGCGGAGCTAGCTTCGTTACTGAATGAGAGTTTGGATGACATACGGTTCAAAGTAAGGAGGAAATCGCTAGCAATTTTCCCCGGAACAACTTGTAAATCTTCAAAGAAAGCGCAACACGTGGTATCACTCAGCAATATCGAAAAAACCGCGGTCCAGGATGTTTAGCAACCGCGTCCCCATGCGGTCACAGCGCGAACATTGCGCATTGCAATTTTCCAAATTCCGCGCTCGAACTTAAAAAAAAAATGAAGCATCGACTTATCTTGAATCCTTATGGACTTGGACAAATGAAATCCTTGTACACTTTTCATAATGTCAAATACTGAAATCTTTCGAAAGATTGTCATCGTAGAAAAAAATATATACTGTGAAGCATACGGATTTCCCCATCTATGAAATAAAGGGTCACTCACCCAACCAATGTCGTTTTCTGTAGGCGGTCTTAACGCGTAGGACCGCCTTTTTGCAGATACCTGCATAGCAGGCGGACTTCAGCGTCCGCGAAGTAAACAAATTGAAATTTAGCGCAGTTTTGCTCCAATTGCAACAACAAAAAGGCCTTTTGAAGGTAAATATATAGTTAATTACCCACTTTAGCTTTTATTATTCTTATTGTGCGGTAAGTTAGGTAAAAACAAGAAACATGTCCAGTTCAAAGTCTTCAAAAAGACGGCAATCGGCCGTTGAGTTTCTTAGGAGCATTAGCTTCTCGGGAAAAGGTCTTCCAGATGAAATCACAGCAGGCTGTTTGGAAACAGAGCGACCATATCCTACTCAGGACCAGCAACAATACGTAAGCGAATTCCAGGAAGTCCTTATTGATGAAAGCTTGGCTGAAATGAACGGTATACTTCCTACAGTACTAATTTCAAATATTTTAATATTGAATACTTAGAGTGCTTGATTTATTATTTGCAGATTGGGCAGCTAAACAGCGACCTTTTGACGTAGCTAATTTATCCCGCAGCAAAATCGAAGTATTAAATCATTCTGACGTTAGTGCTGACCGAGGTCCGACAGGTTCACCCTACAGATTTCGCGAACGGTATGATGTCACGAGTTTTGAGAACCTCACCACAACATCGTAAGTGCCAATGGCACTTACCCAACAAATTCAACAACAATAACGCTCTGTTTCTTTATATTCCATAGAGCGTCTACTATTTCTTCCGGCGATTTCAACACCAAAAACCTCCTCTCCGTCTCCACCGCACCTTCAAACGGCTCTAGAGCGTCTTGTAGTCCTTCCAGAAGTAAAAGCCCTAGTACGATGGCTCTGCGACTGACACTGGAAGAAAAGCATCATTTTCCCTCCGCAGCCGAGCAAATTGATCACACTCCTTTTCACTCAGGTAAATGATCATCCCCTACCATTTAAATCACACTTAAGAATTCTCATGTCTATTATATTGTTTGCAGTATTGGGCTCTAGTCGTCTTCGCAAAGCTTCTACCAACACGTCAGAAAGCTCACCTACCGGAAGCGCGCCGGGATTAGGTCCTTGTAAAGAAGTCCGAATTTTGACGAGCGGACGCGACTTAACAGCACAATTGAGTGACGAACGTGTGCTCATTGTTTCCACCCCTTCCAACATTCCCCTTCTAGTCTTTTCCACCTTGCCTTACAGCAAAGCCACCAGCCGGTATTTACGGTAAGACACAACCAAAAAAAGCCACAAAAATCATAATTTGAATTTTCTAAAAAAATCAAGAAATCTATTGATTGAAATAAATATAAATAAAATAAAAACTATTAAATATAAAACGAAACACGTAAATGAATAAAATAAAGATAAAAACAAATGGTAATGAGAAATAAAAAGATAAAAGTAAAGGAAAAGAAATATTTTCTATAAATTAAAAATGTTAAAAATGAACGCATTTGTGGTATTTTTTTTTTTTTTTTTTTTTTTTTTTTTTTTTTTACAAAATTCTATCGTAAGTGGGTAAGGGATTATAAATAAAACAGAAAAAAGTAGCATTTGATTTTTTAAAACTTATTCAAATTTGGAAATGGAACTTCTTGTAAAAGAAATTCGTTGACAAGGTTCTTTATATTAGTGGTGAAGGGAGAAGCGAAAGCGGGCGTCGGCGGCACACGTCAGGTTCGCGGCCTTTGTCGACCATCAGTGATAGCACAGATCCGTTTACTTTGCTGGGTTTGCCGCGCCCTCGCTTGGAAGAAGGCCAAGGTATTTCGTACGGGTATCTCTTAGTACCCAGCAAGCATTTCCTGCGGCCCGTGCCCCATCCCGAGCATCGGCGTCTTCCCTCTTGGACCGAAATGCCTGGGAACAGCGGAGAACCTTCGCACGCTATTTCCGCTCACAGTGTAAGCCAGATCCGGAGTCACGCTCCGGTAGCGAGGTGAATAGCAGTGAATGACGTTTCGTAGAAAGTTTTTTTTTTTTTTTAAAAAAAACTGGGTTGTAGGTGCGTTTCATACGATTCGACCCAGTTACGGGGTGCCAGTCACCGACCGGCTTCGCCACAGATGGTACAAGCACTGGACAGCAATCGACGCTTGGACGCCGGAATGGACGCCTTCCCATCCGGCCTCTTGGCAAGTGGCGGAAGATTAGATATGGGTTTCGAATTGGAAGAACCGGCTGCGGGCAGTTACCATCCAGGCTGGAACTACACACCCCATTTGCTCGATGACCCTGAACTTGTGGCCGGAAGACATAGTACTCTCCTTACCTTCCCTTCTTACATGGTAAGAAATACGTCATAGCCTTTGAAGTTCACGAAAAACAAAGCTTTACTGCACTTGGCTTATACTATCTACTCGTTAGCAAAACTCTTGGTCGTTAATAAATTTAATAAAGAAATTAGTTATTTAAAATAAAAAAGAACATTAAAAAAACACAGTTTTTAATAAACTACCATATTCAGAAAATTTTTGCTGAAATCAAGTAGTAGAAAACTTTCTTAGTATTACCACACCTAGTTCCTTAACACAAAAAAGAGAAAAGAGTGCACGTGTTTACGACTCACTTTTTGCTAGTTGTGTTATTAATAATTAGACATATTTCTTACACTGTGTTAATGTTTTACTTTTATTTATTTATGTACACTTATAAAGAGTGTTGGAAGAGTTGGAGTGTTAAATGGAGAATCAGGAAAAAGAGATAAATGGTGCGGTTGACAATTGAATCGGAAATTGCTTTTATGGATCCATTGCGAATTCAGGTAATGTGATGATTATCTTCATTGATGGAAGCAAAATAAAGAAAAGGAATCGTTGAAGATCTGCTCGATTTGGGTCATAAACCCTATTTGTAAGCAGTAATAACGTTTGAGCGATGAAGATTTCTCCATAACGACCTAGAGCGCGATCTGCATCACGCACACGGCGAAGCTGAACGGAATTAGCCAAACTTGCAAATCGCGAAAACAACAAAGTTTCTTAGCCGAAATCCTCATAAAGCTGTAGGATTTTCATAAACCATTATCCACTGACGTTTTTGGCGTGCACTTTCGGATGATCAACGATTCTGCGCATTCTTCTTTAAAGCAATTAGAAAAAATTGGCGTGAAGCTGATCCAAACATTGCTTCGAAACAAATGGTTGAAAGTATGGTTTTACACAAACGGTTACTTTGGTACCGTGTTTTGACCAAATTACGAACGTAAAAATCACCACTCAGTCACGCAATGGTTATAGTAAAATGTCTGAAGTAATCTTTTAATTTCGGGTTAAATCGCATTGTTAAATTAAAATTCGTCTAAAGATTTAACGAGAAATCTAGAGCGAAGCTCAGCGTGATATTTGTGTGGTACTTGTTGTGATAGTGACAATTCTAAAGATTGAAAAGCTCGGTGATTGACAGATACACCTTTCTGAATCGCTCCTCCGTGCGCCAGTTCCGATTAAGCTCTTTCACTCTCACGTCTTGTAGATTTGCATTTTTAGTCGGTTAAGCCTCTTGGTTTCATCCCTTTCTGTGTCCACTTACCAAATCGATTTATGGAGGTACCTCGGTACCGGCAAGTGACAAGGAAAACCCGAGTCCCGATGTAGTAAAATCACGAATTGTGACTTCTTTTTTAGTATCTCACAATTCACTTGCATAAAACCAGAATTAGAATTTATAGATTCAACAGGAAACTTAATACCAAACCATTTTATTTTTTAAATTTAATTTATTTTCTCGAATATGGATCACCACGTGCACTATTGCAATTTCATCGTTTTTAATTTGTCACTAGTTAAGTAGAGGTGCAAGGTTTATGAAAATTGACTTTCTTCCTTTTCATTCCAGACTTCTGTGATTGATTACGTCAAACCGTCAGACTTGAAAAAGGAACTGAATGACAAATTCCGCGAAAAGTTCCCCCATATTCAGCTGACGCTCAGCAAACTTCGCAGGTTGGCCCCAATTTCTGCCTTCTTCCTCTGCGATTTGTGTGCAAGTTTGTCTTCACTTGCACGTTAGGCTGGAAGTAAAATAAATGATCGGTTTTAATAAAATAAAACTTTTTTTTCCATCCTAGTCTGAAACGCGAGATGCTCAAGCTGAGTCGATTGGCCGTTCATGGGAGCAGTAACAGCGGGAGTCAAGGAAGTGGGTCAGAGGGCAGCGGGCTAGATCTCCTAACGGTCGCTCAAGCCTATGTTTACTTCGAGAAGCTCATCCTCCGCGGACTGGTGCATAAACCTAACCGGAAGTTCTGTGCGGGCGCTTGTCTGCTTCTTTCAGCCAAGATGAATGACGTCAAGGGAGAAGTGCTCAAGTCGCTCATTGAGGTAAAAGCTTTCAGATCAGGCTACCACCATCTTTTTTTCCAGTATTTTTTCTTTTCTTTTTCTTTTACAAGTTACTTTATATATTATTTTTAAGTTACATCGTATCCCCGGGAAACTTTAAATTGTTGTTGTTGTTCATCCCTGGCGTCACAAGCACTTGATCATTTTTCCTTGGCAGCGAGTGGAAGTGACGTTTCGTTTACATCGCAAGGAGTTACTCGCTTCCGAATTTGCAGTATTGGTAGCCCTCGAATTCGGACTTCATGTACCAACGTGGGAAGTGTACCCGCACTATCAACGGCTTCTCTACGAGTCTTAACCCCCTCATTGACCTTCATGTTTTTTGTTCCAGGTCAGTCTTTGTTACATTCTAAGTGGCTCCAATTTGGCCCCTAGCCTTATACTTTATACTTCTGCCAAGAATGTTATTGTTGTCTGTTGGCCCTATCCTGTGATTAGAGAACCAAGTCATCCCCCTAGTTTTGGAATAGAAGGTGCATGACAAACTCAAATACCGTCTTTCTTTCTTATGTTAGAGCATGATAACGAGACTCCCAATAGGGAAATTCCAAGCTTCGTGACAAACCGGCTCTTATTCTCGTGTTACCTGCCAAGGGAGGGTACTCGTGGCTTTCGTTGTGCTTCATTGACTTCCATGCGACTCTGTTTCTCTTCTATAGGGCGTAATGATCCCCATTTCCAAGTGTGGCGGTGTGCTTACACGCCATTAACTTAATAAAGAAACGTCTGACGCCGGAGCTGAAAGCAAGGCTAGCACACGTTCCGTGGCCATTGCGTGAGTGTCGTCGCCTCTTTAGTTTCAAACTCGGGGGCTGTTGCTCTCGCAGTCATGACTTCAGTAAACCGGTACCGTTGGTAAGGGCGAGGAGGGTTGGAAAAGGGTGGTTCCCAGTCTCATTATTGATCCACTGGGAGAGCGAGACCTGACGAAAAGACTTCCTTCGTTCATTCTAGCGAAGACTCCCCCTTAGTCCCGCCTGCCTTTGACAAACAAGTTCCCGAAAGGTTTCCTACTGTTGAATAAGTCTTTGCCTACAGAATATTGGACTCTTTTGCATGAAAAATAGGAATCAACGGAGAAAAAATGGAGGGAAAAGGCCTGTTATTTAGGTACTGGTAGCAACACCAGTTGCTCCATTTCTTTGCGGCAGGGAATGACAGACAGGAGGGAGGAAAGGGGGTTGTAGGGTGAACAAGGAGCAGAGGGAAGAAATTTTCATCTATTCCGTGTATTTCATCTCTTCCATCTGAAGAGACATCTTGGAGAGATTGAGGAACGGTAAGGATAGGTAAAGCGACGCTTTTTTGGTTGAAGCGCGAGTTTGCGCCCGAGCGCCTAATCTCAGAGGGCGGCTTTGATAGGGGGGCACACGCAGTGTCGGAAAAGAAGACCAGCAATAAGGTTAGGAGTGAGCGAGAGCCAGCCACAGGTTTGTGCCGTCCATCACTGGAATCACATCACGCGTTTTTTTTTTCTCCTAAGCAGTAAATTGTGTTCATTATTTCCAACATTGCGTTATCGAATTGGTGCGTGGGTATTGATTGTCGTCAAAACTAGTGGGAATTTGTGGTTCGACTGATTGCACTGATTGTCCAGTTCGACAATTGGCAATGGACTGACACCAAAGTGATTTTTTTTTCGCTGTTGGGCGTTTACGTATGAATTGAGGGTGTTCGACTAATTCAAGTGATTTTGGTCATATCTGCTTATGCTGTTTCGTGTCACCGGAAGAAACCCAGACAATTACCACCCACTCGATTCTAACTCGCCTTGTTGCGCAACAGGTTTGAGAGATCGCACTTTCGTTCTTCTGCTGAAAAAGCAGTAACGTTTGTATGGCTTTAAAGATTGTATTACTGTGTGAGGGAATGCGATTTTAATCTGTTTCTTCCAAGGGGGAGTTCGTTTACGTGTAGGCCTCTTGGGTGAATGTTTTATTAGGCTACGGTGCGTGCGTGTCAGTGTAGAATGGATGTGTGTGAGGGTAAGTGTTTAGGACTAGCATAGCCTGACTGAATGTAATGTATTATGTATAGGGTGATGGTAACGGTTGCTATGGTACGCTTACTCCTCGTCTTCGAAAAGTTGGTGTCGTTTGTCATGAGACGACATAGCATTTTATACATACCTACAGTATATCCTCGCTGTAATAAACTTCCTGGGAGACAGAAAACCTGTCCGTTATTTCCAGTGTTCGTTATATACAACAATTTGTGTATCCCGCAGCAATAGCCCATTATTCGCTAGTAAAACCTCGCTATAACGGATCTCCTAGAAAAGAGGAAAGTGTCCGGTATACCCGAAGTTTGGTATAACGGACACAACTCGGGAGGTATGTACTCATCTACAGAACACGACTATTAGTTATATGGAGTTAGAGAAAAGCTCTTATAACCAACTTTCGGCTATAGTAGACGTATTTTAAGTTCCCGAGAAATGTTAGTGTACAGAAAAAGCATCTGATATAACGAAGCTCGGACATAACCAATAGTTTCCTGATGTATAAAGCTCGTTATAGCGAAATCCATTGTATTTGCTTAGGAATCTCCGTATAACGAACCACTTAGAGGAACAGAAAATTTTTCAACATATCCTAAGTTCATTACACCAGATGCCTTTTCTATACATTTACATATTCGCATTTACAAATTTGCTTCTCTAGATTTTGAAATCTGTTTACGTTGTAACTGATCGTTTGTTATAAAAGGGCTCGTTATAACAAGATTCCACAGTACACTAGGACGTTTATTCTGAAAATTGACATAGCCTGTGACTTCTGTACTCCTCCGCAACAGCCAAGTATACACCGCACCTTAAAATCTCGCTGTAACGAACATATAAGGATACAGAAAAATTTCCGGCTTAACTGTGGTCCGTTATAAAGAACGTTTTCCCAGACTCTTTGACGCCTCCGTAACACCCGTTTTCCGTCATAAATTCATGACTGGCTATAACGAACCTCCTGAGAAAGGAAAACTCTTCCACTACTGTTTAGTTTATCCGAATTTCGTTATATCAGAGGCTTCTTGTGCACGCATACCCGGGATTATTGGACTCCTTCACGATAGCCAACTGTTCGTTATAACAGGAAAATTCAGTAAATTGTCGTTATATTGTTCGTAACTGTTCGCTATATGAGATAACGCTAATAACTGTTCGTTATAACTTTCGCAAGTATTCGTTATATCTTTATAGCGAGATATTCTTGTAATAGGTTTCTTTGTAGCAAGTCTCCATTGTAGCGAGTTTGTTTGTAGCGACGTTTTACTGCATAGTCACGGATTGACGTTTTCGTCAGCTTACCTAGTCATTTCCAGCTTGTGGCGTTCTTTTTCTGGTCGTAAAAGATTACTTATGGGGGCATAACGCAGGTGTTTTGCCTCATTGTGGGTATGGTACAGTTCTTTTACCTGGTGTGACTCCCCGTAGCACGATCAAGGAACCAAGTTACGAGCATTGTTGTTCTCTAGGGTGCGCTCACTCTTTTATTGTGTACGTAGGGCGTGGTGTTGACGGTAACGAAAGTTCGTACACCGTCACGTGGCCATGTTCTGTCTCCCTCGAGTAGCCATCTTCGAGATGTGATATCGGCTTTCACGTATCAATTTGCGCGCGTTACTTACGCATCACATCCTGTCCGCCGTCCGACCCTCTCAATGAGTTGCCTATGACGATCTCCTCTTCCGGATCGATAGTTGATAGGAATTGGGAGCCACCTTGGTTTGGTCCCTTTAGATGTTACTTCTATTTGGCGCTTTTAATGCTCTTTTTCGGGAAGAAAATAAGGACGCTGTAGTTAAAATGTTTCCGTGGCTGGCACCTGTCCCACTTGCTTTTTTCTGGCTTTTTGTTGGGAATAAAGGTCATCAAAGACGCCGATTGTTTGAGCTACTGGAGATAAGAGACGAGAGTAATTCGAAGACGTTTTTCTTTTTACAGGTGGTCTTTGTTAGCGCATGGCGTGGAGCGCCAGCAACGCGAGCGCCGAGCTGGGGAACACGTGGTGGGCGCCCGCTGAACTCGACCACCCGGCTAGTAATGACACGCCCACTTGGTCAGCCTTGTTGGCTGCCACCGCAACTACTTTAAAGCCGCATTTGTGGGATGAAGCAGCCGGAACGGGCGGGACGGGCTCGTTTTCGGGGAGTTTTAACAATACCTCATCTGCGGTGGTGCAAAATCGCGTAGTACGACTCTTGCTACTCTCGGCTGCTTCGGCATTGGGCAGCGTAGGCCATGTGTTCATCATCAGCGCTGTCCTTATGGATGACCACTTGAAGCACCGGGGTGATTATGAATTATTTAGGTGTATTTTCAATTTAATTGTATTTTTTATTTCTTTTAACCTGTGTTTTTATGTGATATTGACAATATGTTTATTATTTGTATAATATTCTTTATGATTTTCTTAAATGTATTTTTAAGTTCTTGCTGTTTTACCAAGGTATTCGTTCTGACTTTGACTTGGACATAGGTTATGAGGCGCCGAGTTTAGAATTTTTGAGTAAGCAGACTGAGCGTGATGGAGGGGTGGAGTGCATTGAGATTGCGAGGGAGTGTAAAAGAAGGCAACGATGCTTATATTTAGATATTTTTCCGCCCATTGCCCGATCCGGAAGACTAGTCGTTTTTTAAATCAATTTAAAATGATGGATCCCTTGGCTAACACGCGTCCAACACACATACCAAAGCAGCCAAGATTCTTAAGACGCCGAAGGTGTTCTTTTTTTTTCTTAAAGCAGGGTGTGTATTTTTTCTTCTTGCTAATCCCTTTAACAAGTTGAAAGGAGTCTTCATTGGCCACACTTGTCAAGTGTGAAATAAAGCCAGAGCTGACACTTGACTTTTTATTTTCAAAAATATGTCTTCAGAGGTTTATAGTCATAATACAAAAACGGCAAGAGATTTAGGACTGTGCGAAAATTCTTTAAAACGATCAGTCGAAAACGGTAAAACACATCTCAACCAGGACTTTGCCATCCGGATAATCCGACAGCTATGTCTAGTTATGCTTCACGAAGCATTTTTTCTCTTTTTTTTCTTTGTTAAATAGGAGGTAATTTTCAATAATTCACGAGGATCGGAAAGAATTAGGTTTCATGTGTTTGGTAATCGTACGTACAATCGCGTTCAGTTAATTAAATGCTTACTCTAATCGAAATTAGTATCGTGAGAAACACGTCAAACATTCATGTCCGTAGGACAGTTTTCCTTTTGGTCAGGAATGTTTGATGAGCGCCTCCCTCAACTTCACGCTTTGGTGAAGAAGTACACAAGTCATCTACAAACAAACTCCTTGGTGCAGAGCGTCGTCACCAAGGAGATCATCATCATTTACTCAGGAGTTATGTCATTGTCTCCGCTTGACGTCGTCGTCCCTCAGTATTCCATCACTTGCGTAAAGTTGAAGTCGATGTTGAATTCTGGCCAAATACGAAGGCTCCGTAGGCCAGTCTTTCAGTGCCACGCAAGCGATGATAATTTTAAGTACTACACCGTAGAACTCCAATTACCGTAAAATTCGATTATCTTAACCGCACTAGCGACTTAAGTTTCTTTTATCAAGCATTATTTCAGAAAAAATCGCATTTTTTGGTAGTGCATTAGAATTCCACCATATTAGCATTCTTGTAACGTTCATGTACCAAATCCGCATTTTTAAACGTGTTAATCTATATTATGCCACGCGCTGGCCTCGTAAAAAATACGCTTAAAATGTTTGAAAAATACTTCGAGGTTGACCTCGACGAATTAAAGTGTTGGAAAGCAAAACGTCGAACTATAGCAATACTTTTGTACGAAAGCACGTGACAGTGATTTATTTTTCTTAGAATTTCTATTTTGTGATTATTAATTTGTATTTTTTCAGTTTTATTTAGTTTTCACTTCTGAAGGTAAAAGCTTCAAGTTTGAGATATACACAGCGGCAAAAAAGGCGATGTTCATAGAACAAAAAAAAAAAAGATTTTCGTGTGGGAGAGCATTTTTTTTACTTTGTGGGTCTAATTAGGCAGGAAACTTAATTCCAATCATTTTTTTAAATCTCAGTTCGCACTGTGAGCTTATTCGTATCGTAAGTCTATTTTCCACATTAATGAGGAAGAGTAAATAACCAAGTTTCTAGCGTGTTCATACATTTCGAATCTTTGATCACATACATTGGAGCGTAGGGCAATCGTTCCGTGACTACGCATCTAATCAATTAAGCAATGTAATAGTTTTGAACGATATTACTGTCGACCTTGTTACTAAGCTCTCTCCCTCTGCTTCTAAATATCTATTAGTTAAATCATTAAAGGATTGCTTCGGAGATTAAAGGTCTGATGTACACAACTTGGGAAAGAGTCCAACCTCCGTCGTCAGCTAAAAGATTGCGTTGCGTTGCCCACAATTAAAAGTGCCAAAAAATCGATTGTAGTTGAGCTTGTCAGCATTTTTCGCTGATCTCTTGCTCGCAGAAATTATAATCCGTTTATATTAATGAACGTTTCCGCCTCCACAGTCGGTTTGCTTGCTGATTCTGCAAAATTAGGCTTCAACGTATGTTTCTTTCAAACGTCTCCTGTCGCGTTAACGCTTGCTCTTTCTTGATAGATGTACCGTGTCTTCCTGAACGTTAAAACTCGTGTTGATTGCAGCGAGCGTAAATAACACCCCGAAGAAATACGCCGCTCGAATTTTTTTTAAGAAAATATTTTACAAATGATTTTTTTCTAGCATTTTTTCTAATAATAAAAAGTAAAGAAAACGGTGTTTCGGGCGCTTTACAAGCAAACAAAACTACTTTCTATTTTTAATTGTATTATTTTTTATTTTTGATTAAAAATAGTGCCGATTAAGCAACACTGCTTTATATTTTTAATTGTAATATTTTTTATTTTTGCCTAAAACATAGGGCCGATTACACAATTATGTGCGCTTGTGAAGTACTTTTAAAAAGTTCAGTTTCTGAGGCTGAAATTCCGTAGTAGCCGAAAAACGGGATACGTCATTTTTGTGCTAAAAAGGGCAAAAGTACTTTCCCCGTTTCTTATATATACTTGCTAGCATTTTGTTCTAAAGCAGTTTTCGCCATGTAAAAGGCTTACTGTAGCCCAAAAGAGCGATTTTTGAACGAAACATGGATTAACTTGACCAACGTGGCTGTTAATCTTTCGAGGAGGTACATGTTCTTTAAAGCAATTTCTGTTTACAACTTTCAACGAGTTGAAGTTAAAAGTACAAGTAAAAAGTAGTACACAAGTGTATCTGCATTGCATGTCACAGAAGAAAAATTCTCAAAAAATGCGTAGCTGAAAAATATGTGCTCTTAAATTCTTGTTTATATAACTTGGTTGTCAGATCAAGCTTCTTCGAGCTTTGCTCCACCGATACTTTCTTGACAGTCACGAAAATAATTTAAGAAAATAGTTTCTGTCAATTTAGAATGGGTGTCTAGTTAACATGAAGTCGCCGTGGCACTTGCCAAACATTAATAGGTGACTTTTTGAGCGAACCTTATAGCAGGGGCAAAGCTTTGGGAGCTTTTTTGTCTTGAAGATTGGCAGCTTAACAAATTCCTTTTCGTTATTTATTTTTGGTGGTTGTATATTTTGTTCACCGGTCATTTGTTTCACAAAGGCGCGGTGTATAAAAAGTAACACGGAACAAATGCGACGAGCCGTTGTTTCCGATTGTAGTAGGTTCCTATGTCGGCCAAACTGGGTTCTTTTTTAGCCAAATTGGTCGTGTCGTTGGGCATCTTTGCCAAAAGTGCGCCACCCCAATTTGCCCAACTAGGGCGTGCGGTGCTTAATGACTTATGTAAATGCTATTGGGCTCGCGTCTTGCTCATAAATGTATGGAAGGTAGCCAACACGCCTGAAAGAAATCCCAGTTGGTGTTGACTATCCCCCCCCAAGCCGTGTTGTTATAAAACAAAATCTTTGGGAGTTCTGTGCTGAGAAAGTTAATCAAGTCATTCAAGCTGAGAAAAAGATGGGAGTAATTAATTCTCTTTTCTGTTGTGTGTCTTATTAGGCAATGTGTGGCTTGTGAGTTTATCGCTCTCGGATTTGCTGGTCTGTGGAATTGCCTTACCGGGAGCAACCGTGGGTTTATTGGCCGGGTTTCAGCCGACGGACTGGGATGTCATTTGCCGAGTCCAGTGGGCTTGCTCTTTAGGAGCAGCTCTTTCAGCAGCACCCGCCCATGCTGCAGCAGCGGCTGACTTACGACTTCGCTTAGCACTGGGCTATGACCGATACATGTAAGTGTCCATAAGTCTTTTTTTTTTTTCTTTTTTTTTTTGTGGAAACGAATGTTGAAATGAGAAAAATCATTCATAGGAAAGACAATATAGACAAACAGTGGAAACGACGTAATAAAACTCAGTAAATATGATACTCGTTAAAATGCTTGTGCTTAGTTGGAATTCATGCTGGGCGAGATTGAGTACAGGTCGAAGCTGGGAAAACAAGACAACATGTCAAGCGTGATATTATAAAACGTGTCAAGTTTAGTGTATTGTAGTAATTAAAAAATCGAGCAAGTCATAGAGGTATAATTATGCCTCTTGAGTTCGATTAACCTACATTATGAATGGAAAGAGTTTTCAAAAATCGTTGACTAGGGGAAGTGATGTCAAGGTTCGTGCCGCACTAATTAATGAAGGTAAAACAGACCAAAGGGGGCATAATTAGACTTCTGCCGCTTTGTTGTTATAATATTTTTTATAATTTTTATTTTATTTTATTATTTTGATCACGGCCATTTTATCCCAAACTGTGCACCTAGCGTTTCATTTTGTACAGTTGGAAAAGCCTCTATTTTTCCTGGTTGTTTGTTTATTTCTTGTTGAAGGGTAATACCTCATTTGATAGCCAAAAACACAAAACGTTTAATTAATTTAATTTTGGGCTGGAATTTTGCCGTCACGTCAAGTGAAAAATAAAGAAAAGAGTCCAAACTGCCCAGTCCCTACTCTAGTACACAAACCGTCAACCCAAAAGCATAAGATTTAAGCGAAAAATATAAGTTCCAGTAACAATAGTCCGTGCCAGGAACATTCGGGAGTGGACAGCGTTGGACACTTTTCAAGCAAGTATCGTATAGTTAACAAATGGACGTTTGCTTGACTTGTTCTTATTGACGAGCGTTGTACGCCACGTTTGTAATAACTGTCAGCGTAGATTGTTGATTAGTTTGCTGTGGTCGTTCGTAGGTAGCAATGTCCCTTTACTTTGTTAATAACAATGCCGAAAACAAATCTCGAAGAAGCCCTCAGCAGTTCCGGTGATTGAGCTGAACCGTGGAACAAAAGAAAGGAAAAATTATAGTGGTGTCCCTCAAAGCTTGACCTTACAGGGAAATTTGCTTTTCGCTTTGTTTCGCTTGAACTTAGATGGAGTTTGCGTTAGAATTAGAACGTATAATTAAAATATTCCGACTAAAAATTTATTCTTGTTCAAGACTACAGAACGTTACAATCGTGAGAACGTAAAATTCTTTGCCTCCTGATTACTACCAATACTTCATTTAACAAATACAAATGAACGATTTTTTCAAAAGACGAGGCAGCTTTTGGCAAGAAGAAGCGTACGTTTCCAGTCCCGAAATTCTTGTTTACTATAGTGATGCATTCATCTTGTTTTTTCATTTTGGGGGTTTCTGTTTTTAAGTCATATTAAGGCTTTTGTCGAAGACACGTGCGTAGTATGTGAAAATTGGTCCTGAATTCCTTTGGTGGAAGAATTTCGTACAGCTACTTAATATTTCGCGGTAATATTCCGAATATTGGAATTTTGTGATAATTTAATTTAACCGAATACGTCCTAGGGAATTTCTTATTAATTCATACTTATAACGCAATTTTACCACATATTATAATATTTAGACGTTCTTCCTAAGGAGAATTCGCCCAATTGGCTTATAAAAGTATGGTTTTAATTCGTACTCTTATTACACTACTGTTCCATTTGTCTATTTATTATAATTACCTTTTGTTATTCTAGTATGCAAACTTGTCTATTTACTTTGTCAATAAAATCAACGCATGCATTCACTTATTGCGCCTCTGTTTGCAAAATTTTTCAGATATTGCTGTACCAAATATTATAGCTTTGCTGACCACTTTTTGTACAAGTTAGCGTGTGTTATTTACCACAAATCTTAAAACAAATAATCTATTATATATTTAGTTAGTTATTTAGTTCATGACTTCATGTTTTTAAGGTAGATTTCTTTATTTTTATTAATTTATTTTCCTATTTTCCGTACCGTACATTAAAATTTGATTTTTCGTCTAATTTCTGAAGCTTTTCAGAATGACTTAACCATTGTGAAGATGTGGTAAACTAAACTAGTACCCAACTACTGCCAGGGCATTAGTTATAAGTGAAAACTTCACGAATTTGAGAATATTTTCCTCGTTTGCTAAAGAATTCTTTCTTTTTTCCACTTCTAGGGGCGTGGCTACGATGACAAGATTGGGTTTCATGTTAGCTTTGGTGTGGCTGTCAGCCACGGCTGTGCTGCTGACGTTCCTAACGTTGCCCCTTGGACCAGACCTGTGTTTGGATCAGTTGGAGGACCGCCCGTACGCTACGCCCTGGGCGTGGCACTTGCCAGTATCATTGCTGGGCCTGCAAGTGCTCACACCAGCCTTTTTCGCCATTTTGCTGCACATAAGTAGCGGCGCAGCAATACGGAGAGGGGGTTGCAAGTCTCCGCCTTTGCACGGAAGCCCCTCCTTCTCGCCCTCCTCCGAGGCGTGGCTTTGGCGCACGCAGGCCTTTTCCTTCCTACTCTTCCTCGTGTGCTGGGTGCCCGTTACCGTGGCATTAGCCTGGGCCTTGCAAACGCCTACAGCGATCCCGTTACAACTTTTACATCATTGCCACTGGGTGGCGCTGGCCAAATCGTGTGCTAGTCCTGTCCTCCATGGCTTAGTCAACAAGCATTTCCGCGAAGCCTTTATCAGCCTCTTTCACTACTGCTGTTGCAAAACCTCCGTCTCCTTCTCCCGAAGAGTAATTTATCATACAGTGTCTCCCCCGGTTTACACGTTTTCGCCATAACTGGATTTACACATTTCTACACATTACGGAAAAACGGACAATGATTGAAACCTCTTTTGACGGTCGCTGGCTAACGATCGCTATTCGGTTTACGGCAATTGATTCGCGTAAAGAGGGGGACACCTGTATTTCTGCTATTTATCTCAAGAAGCTAGCACTTATTCTGAGTTGTTTTTAGGTTCGTTCGGAATCTCTGCGCCCAGCCTCCGACGTGCGAGTGCACATCATCCCGGGATACAACGTCTACAGTGCCGTAGCCCAGACGCCCCATCGCACAACAACGGTCCGACCGCCTCCTAAAGCCAGTTCTCGCCCGAAAGCTCCTCCTCGTAAAACTAAAAGCCACAGTTCCAAGGACGTGTATGAACTGTGAGCGTGCCTGAAAGGCACAGTCAAGGTTGTATCTTTAGACAACTGGAGCAAAAGCACATCAAAAGCCTCCTTTCTTCATACTTGGCGTGAAGAACCGTCCAAGGCATCAAAGCAGTGCAGGACATTCTACGATGTAAGCGGGATGAGCACAAAGGCATACTTTAGAAGAAAGAAAAATACTTTACAGCATCTTGGTCCAAGTTAGGGATCAGAAACATATACTCTATTCTTGTTCTATTTTGAAAGCATTTTATTTGTATCCGGTTGTCAAGAAAATATCCTCGAGACAAAAGGCGATACTGTACCGGGAAACTTTTGTAGGGACCAACAATCTTTGAAAAAAGTGGAACTAATTGAAAAGTGGTTCTTGTTCTTTGAACTCTACAGTGGATGAACCCAAAATTGCTTGCTTGTCCTAATGTTGCTGCATGTGTCGTTCATTCTCTTTGTTACCCGTGCTGCTGTTGCATTATGTATACTCGGTCACTGCGGCTTCCAAAGACATATCCATTGCCCGTGAGGGGCTCTTATGAAAATCTGGAGAAAAAATACTCATAAAATAAGCGAATGTTCGAATTTCATGTCTTTGTGCTGGTGGCCGTTACGACGCTTTTCGGTTGCATTTCTGGACCAAAAACCTCCCTTGACAAAAGAAGAAAATCTGACGGAACTAAAGTAGCTGGTTGTTGTGCCTGTATTTCTTTCATCGTATAGCTTTGTGAAAAGGAGAGATTCTGTATTTCGGATAAACGTAACTTGGACCAGGTTTATCACACACGAGATTCAGAAGATCCAGAAATCTCCACTGTATACAGGTTTCACATCTCATGCGTTAACGAACGATATCATAAGATTGTAATAAGTATGTATGTAATGTACTGGGATATGCGGCAATGCCTGTTGTACAGAAATTAAAAGATATAAGAAATTTATGATTCGGGTGTTGGGGTCCTTTTCTTGGCCTTCTGGATGCGTAGCCTCTTAATGTGCATTATGTAAGCTTGAGCGTAGCAAGTTTGATAGAATCCAATGAAGATTTGATGAAGATTTCCTGTTCAGCGTTGGGGATGGGACAGGGCATCAACTACCCCAGCGTCTCTTGTCTGCCTAATTGAGGCTGGTGCAGGCCCAGAGGGGAGGATCTTGTTCTTCAACTGGGACAGATACAGGACACGGATGCTGCTGCAGGCCTTGATTTTGTTCGTAACGGAAGCGCCCAAACCGCCTTTCAACCCAAAACGAATACCATAGTATAACCTAACCTTCGAGCGTAACCACAGCATATCAGAGCTGGGTGAGTAAGTTGTATACCAAAGACTTTTCCTCACCGTCAAAAGACCTTCCCCGCCTCACGACCGGTTTGACCGGCCTATGTACCTACGCACCTCTTAACTGTTTTTGGAAGGTGAGCGTGAGTGACTGAGCTACGTGTGACTATACTCCCCAACTTGCTGTCAAGTCGCGGCAGTTTAAGGCCCTCCGTGGTCAGGTGAATGAAGTGGGCTTCGTTGGTAACCCTCCAGCTGACCAATTGCAATCCTACTTGTGACAGTTTTTGGTAACCTGGTCTTCAGTATACTCCCATTACCCATGTGACAAATTCACACTGACAATTTGTCGCGTGCCTGTTTTTGTAACATTTTGTCTTAGTCATTCATCTGGGTTTCGGGAAAGTCCCGAAGTTTGAATTGCAAATTAGGTGGCTTTAGTACAGTGTATGTGTTGTGCGTGCGTTGCATTTTTTCGCCGCCCGATTGCTGATTGAGACTTGCTCTATACAAAGTAGTGGAAGAACAAGTTAGAATGGGCGTGGACTTTGATGTGGCCTTGGAGGCTCTGGGGACGGAAGGGCGGTACCAAACCTTGCTCTACTTTCTCCTATGCATTCCGGCTACCATCCCAGGAGCATTCCTGGCCTTTAACCAGGTTTTTCTCTCCGCCACGCCTCATCACTGGTGCGATGTCCCGCAACTCTTACGGCCGTTGAACGCGTCCCATGTAAGCGGCGAGGCGTTTCACCTTACGCCGGAACAACGGAAGCAGCTTAGCGTTCCCAGAGCCCCCGAGGCGCATTTGGGACAGTCACACTACGCACAATGCGAAATGTACAACCGAGATTACGAGGTCCTCTGGGCGGGACTTAGTGACGGCAGCCTGGACTTGGAGGCAGAACTCGCGGGAATGAGCAATGCGACATGGAATATTGTACCTTGTCAACAAGGATGGGAATTTGACCGCACCGACTACGATGAAACGCTAGTCACCCAGGTAAAGTTCGTTAACTTCCTCCTTTCCTGGCAATTGTTCGTTGGATCTCACCTCGGGAAACACGTGAGCTCCTAATACGGGACTTAATAAAGCTGTAATACAGAAGAATTTGAGAAAATTTGGGTCAATTGTAAAGTGAGCTAATTGTGGCGTAAACAATTTCTGAGCGAAGCGTTCTTTGAGGTTGATCACAAATTACGATTGTAGAAAATAATACAATGTAGCACTTTAAAACGTTTCATGCAGAGCAAGTAAAGATTGTTAAAGAAATTAAAAAAAGTCTGATTTCACCACTTTTCTTAGAAAAAATGGTTGCTGCTGTTTTTCCTTGTTATGGTTAGTATAAATGCTCGAAAATTAGCAAAGACTAGTTCTAAAGCTCTGTATACATAGTGGAATATTACATAAACACGGAAGACACCATATTTCACGTAATTTCACAGAAGGCGTAAAAAAAGACGCAATCTGGTAGTAACAGCAGTTTTCGCGACCCACAGACAATAAATCGAGGATAAGTCGACAGTTATTTGGTTACAAAATCGGGTGATAGTTCATTTCGTACATTGCGTTTTAATTGGAGAAGCTTGGAATGTTACAATTGACTCGAGTCTTCTCTACTTACGCTACGAAACTTGAGAGCTTTAATGTATGAATCTAAATTACGAGAGGCGTGATCAACAATGTATCTTTTTAATTCAACTCAATGTAAATACATTATAGCCATTGATATAAAAAATATATATGGTATATGGTAAACATCTTTGTATTTTAACCATCAGTGTAAAACTAGAAAGTTATCGTATTGGGCTTTTTATTTCATTATCAGTCATTTATTATTCACTCATTTTTGAGGGATAGGAGGGATTACCCACTGTAAAGTTAGTAATTTTATTCTTGTGTACATGTTAGTTCAACTTGGTCTGCGACAATAATTGGTGGCCTTCTACCTGCACAACGTTGTTCTATACTGGGTCGCTTTTCGGAAACTTGTTGTTCGGTTGGATTGCCGACAAGTAAAGAGTTTTGTGTAACTTATGAAGTGAAAGAAATTAATTTTTCTGTGTATACCAGATGGGGCCGGCGTACTTCATTTCTTTTGATGCTGTTTTGCTCCATTCCCTTATCCATCGGGACAGCGTTCGCGCCTAATTACTTGATTTACACTGCACTACGAACTGTCAACGGCTTAGCTTTCCCGGCCATATTTCAGATCCCTTTCATCTTGGGTATAAAAAGCTCCAACGCTTTCGAGCTATGATTAATAGTGTAGTTGACAGTGATGGAGCTGGTGGGGACGCAATTCAGAACCTTTGCGGCAATCGGCATTGCTACCTTTTTCGCGTTATCGTTGGCATTACTTGCTGGGTTAGCCTACGCCCTCAGGCACTGGTTTTCAATAGCTTTGGCTACTTCTGTTCCGTTTGTGCTGTTACTCGGGTAAGATTACTCCGTTTTTATTTCAAAGAGAATACTCCGTTCACATTACGCGATTTCTCTATTCCTAGAATTCGTCATGAAACTATAATTTAGACAGAAGCCTGTATAAACCTGGATAAAATAAATTAACCTGGGCCCTACTAATCCGAGAGAACTTCATAATTTGATATGACTTAGGCTGCATTTCCATGGCTACCTTTTACGGAGCGAAATGGAACAGATTAACGTGCAATTTTCGCACTGTAATACGTTCTCAATAGACTTTAACATCCAAACACAGCCTTAGTTATCGAAACACGTGTTGCCAAGTGAAATTATCACGATAACCGCGATTCCTCGCCTGGTAATACATGTTTAAATGCCAGGTACACAGTTTCTTTGAATAGCAGTAAGGTAGAAAACGCAAAACTTAGAGAAATAAGAATTGCTATTCGGTTAACACGTTATCAAGTGTAACGGCAGACCAAAAAAAATACACTCTTCATGAGAGAAAAACGAGAGTAAATCTGAGGTTAAGTGTAATTCGAGTTAAGAGATCCTGGCCAAGTCGTTTAGTTCCAGAAATTAATTTGTCTACCTGCCGCTAGATGTCAGTAAAGGACTTCAGAGCAATATAATTCCCTGCATTTTAAACCTCATGCTCATTATATTGAGATAGGGCACGTCGTCCAACTCGCATCCTGTATGCAATCTTTCCGTAAGCATCAAGTAATTCGCGTATTCAGCGTTTTCTTAGGATGCAACATAAACCGACGCGCTGGCACAGCTTTTCATTCTGATTGTAGTGGACTCGACGCGTTTAAACTTGACGCAGCGCTGGCTTGATAAATCGAAGAACACGCTGAAAAATGAAATTTACCCATAATAACGTCACCATATATCTGTAGGGAAACTAGTGTTATCATATGATAGTTAATTGACGGTTGAATAAGGGTAAACAGCGACGTAAATTTTAGGGTAAAGTCGTGTGTTATTCGAGTGATAGTCACCTGGGTTCAATCGCGTAGTGTGAATGCAGTCATTACAT